>BQNB010024573.1:0-25132 GCA_026074375.1 Tanacetum coccineum
TTCTTGATCCTAACCGTTGATTAAATTCGAATGAGGATGTGATCGAACACACATGTCTATTCTGTCGTTACGACCATGTATATGTGCTTTAGCTGCCTTGTTGGAGTGGTACTTCTGGTGAAAGATTAAAGAATGATCAACCCTAAGCCTTATCATACAAACCCATTTTACCTTTAGTAAACTTGTTACTCCTTAGCTCTAGTGGTGGAGATGTGTATCCTTGCCAAGCCTACGATAGAATACTCGTCATCACGACCGAGCAATTGAGCGAATTAGTTACATGTTACCACATAGATTAGTTGAGTAATTTGAGTGTTTTTATCTTCCTATGTCGTGAGGTGTTTGGTTGTGCACCTGTAATAGATCGAAAAAGTGCTTTAACGGAAAATATCCTTAGGGATACATTTTTATAAAATTCTAATGGCTACTTGAGGACAAGTAGGATTCAAGTGGGGGGATATTTGATGACATCAAATAACGTCTATTTTATAGCATTATTTATCATATATTATTAACCCATTTTGTATAGTTATTGCAAAGAATTGTTACTTAATTGTTTATATTTGAGAATTGCAGTAATTATGGAGTAATTGGTAAAAGTTAGCAAAAGGTGCGCATTATGGAGCTTAAATGAAGATATTTTAAAGATTACTATTCTAAAGACCAATACGCCGTGTCCATCAAGGAAGATACGGCGTATCCGTGCTTGCACTCACCAAAGACCACAAAGGATGAAGATCAATATGCCGTATCCAGAGAGAATCAATACACCGTATTCAAGATATGGAATCAATATAATATTCTGGAAGATATCAAGCGTGGTCCCTACTCTAAGAAATCCTCAATGCGTTGTATCCAACACTTGGATACGCCGTATCCAACCGACTTCCAGACCTTATAAATAGAAAACTCAAAAACGAGTTTTAAGTGTGCTAAATCATGTTCTCGATACCTAAACCACAAAAGTTGATTTTCAGAGGAGAAAAAGAGCAGAAGAGGTCGAGCAACGTATTCAATTCCATAGGAGACAACGTGTAATTCCATATACTTTAGTAATCGTTTAGTTTTTGGTATCATTTGTTAACTCGGTTAGTTTACCTTAGCTAAATAATTACTCTTGTATTTATTATGACGTTTGAAGGCTAATACCTTCGGGTATTAGCCATTATTATGAAGATCTGAATGTTTGGTATTTTTTATCTCGATTTCTTGATTTATTGTTGAGTGCTTGTTTATGTTTATCAATTTATACTTGTTTACGTGCTTTTGTATGCGACCTATCATTAAACTGGATCTAGTGAAGCGGACCAAGTAGATCTAGAGTCCGAGATAGCTCTCCATATAGTAATTTATAAATCTAGAATCATAGTTACACAAATATTGTCCTTCTAAGTCTGTGTCTAGGATACGCTTCAGGCTTAACTAGTTAATTGGATATTGCCAATGGTTTATAGATCGTGTTGACTAGCAGGTGACTTAGATAATCCAACAAGTAACATTCTGATTCATTGGTAGTTTGGGACCAAGTGGACGACTAGTGTATAAATTATATTATGCGGTAAGTGGGGTAATGTCTCTATGAGCTTGTTTAACTAGATCACCATGCTTTTTCCCTAAGATAGATTTAATCAACAATAAGGATGCTTTATGTGGATGTTTTAATTATGACAGAATTAATGTGTCTAGGTCTTAGGATGATGTAACGCCTAAGTCTTAAGAATGATATGCCACCTCGAGAGAAAAAATCATTGCACTTAATAAACAAACCAACTTTCTAATCAGATTAATAATGGTTAATACAGTTCTATTATATAAGGTTTGACGCTCTTTATCTTTTGCTATTGATTTGCGTGGTTAAAAGTGCCTTGAATTTATTATAGACACCAACCAAACCGTGTCAGTCTCTCAGGCTGAAAACCTCCATTTCCCGTTAGAATTTAGATTTAGACTGACATAGGTTTAGAATAGAATAGAATTAACATAGATTAGATAACCAAGATATTAATTAAATTGATAGATTTAACCTCCTTCAGTAGCTTCGACCACCTACTTACCATGAAACTACTACCGATCGGGTACACTGCCCGTTAAAGTGTTGTTTTTGGTTTAGTTGGCAAAATATAAATTTAAAACTTGAATCAATAAAATATACACCACACAATGACACATCAACACTATTGTACATCCGAATCTGGTTTTGTATTTTCCTACTAAAGATTTCAAATTGCTCGAAAGCCTCGGTTTTGGTTTTGAGAAATCTTGTCCATGTATACCTAGAATAGTCATCTACTATGACTAAGGTATAGAGGTTTCCTCCGTAACTCCGTACGGCGGATGGACCGAAGAGATCCATGTGAAGGAGTTCTAAGCATCTAGTCGTTGAGACTATATTCTTAGAATTGTTACTAGCGTGAACTTGTTTTCCAATTTTGCAAGCATCACAGAAATGTTGATCAAACCTAAGCTTAGGTAAATTCCTAACTAGTTCCTTAGATGCCAATGATTGAATTAGACGCATATTTGTGTGATCTAATCTCCTATGCCACAAAGTGGAGTTTTCTACAATCGTTGTAAGACAAAAAAAAATGTTTAATTCTTTCCTAATTTCATCACATACTAGCCGCTTTTTCTAATACCTCTACCTATGACTTTTCCATCCTTAGTAATTTTGCTATCATGTTCAGAGATTATTACTTTACATTTATTATCACATATCTGACCTACACTTAGCAAGTTAAATCTTAAATTATCTACATGCTTAACATTTTCTATATTAAGAGAGTCATTAGAGATCGTACCTTTGCCAATGATGTTACCGCAAAGATTACTACCAAAAATGACATTACCTCCATTGTATGCCTTGTAGGTTGAGAAGAGCTTTCAATTGCCCGTCATGTGTTTAGAGCATCCGCTATCTTTTATCCACTCGTCGGGCTCCAAATCAATCCCAAGGCATATCTATTTATATAACACAATAACTCAAACATTTGGTCCCTAATATCTCATGGGTCCAAAGTTGTTAGCATTAAACATCCCTTGCATTTGTTGCGTTTGGTTGGGATGTGTAAATGGAGGACACATTCCCCATGACATGTAACTTTAAGGTTGGAAGTTATTCCAAGTTACGAGAAAGTCATTTGGACAATTTTGTTGTCCATGATTTCTTTTTGGCTGCGGTGTTTTAGATCGAGGATGAGGATTATTAGGAGGTGGAGTTTTTGACCTAAAGCTTGGTTTAAAAAATCCAACTCTGGGTTTTAGAGAAGGTTTATAGAATCATTTAACTTCATCATCACTAGCAACGGGAATTTTAATATTATTTAACATTATATGTTTTGGTCTAGGACCCAAAATGGAATTTGAAAAGAAACAAATTTTCCATTTTCTGACAAACAGACCGACGGTCCCTGATTTACTTTGGGGGTCGTTTGTGCTGTACGGGGGCCGCCATCAGCAATCAGGGGCCGCCACCAGAGGACGTTTCATTTTGAGATTTCATAAATTCTGTTTTCTTAGTCCCACTAAAAGATGCTTCAATTGAGTGAAACCCAAGACCCGATTTATCTTCGGAGGGTTTTTAAAGACTAAGCATCTCATTTAGAGAACGTGTACTCTTTTGAAATTGAGTTAGCTTTAGATCTTCCTCTTTTAGTTTTTGTTGTCAATTTTAAGTGTTTGACACGTTGTACATTCGAGATCAACTTCCTTGTTTCTCTCGAGTTTAGAAAACTTTTCTTTTAACTCACTAATTTCATTTTCTAGACTATTTCTAATAACTTTTAGATGTTTGTTCTTAGTGATTATTTTTAGAATCATCTTACACAACTTATTATATTCACTATCTAAAATGATAGCATTTATTGACGAGTTTTTATCACTAAGTAAGAAGATTCGGAATGTACCTCGCTAGACGCATGAGCCATGAGACACGTTTCGTCTTTAGCCTTTTCATCAACTTCCTTACCGCTATCGCTCCAAGAACCTCCGACGAAGGCTTTTTGGTTCTTGTCTCTCGGTGGCTTCGAACATTCTTCGATAAGATGATTCGGGCCTCGCATCTAAAACATTTCCTATCACTTTTGCCGTTCTTGTCGTCTCGGCTTCTTTGGAATGTCTTTTTGTCATTCTGTGGTTATCTCATGAACCTACCTCTTCTTTTGAAGAACTTCTTGAAGTGATGGCGCACTCTTTGTCTTCACTTTTGGAAGTCAAACTTTCTTCATCACTATATTCCTTTTTAGCCTTTAAAGCAAGGGATTTCCTTTCTCCTTTAGCTTTGAGTATTTTGGAATCTTTCTTGATGATCATCTCGTGAACTTTAAGGTTCTCGATAAGTTCATCAAGTGATAGTGATGTCAAGTCTTTTGACTCTTCGATCGACGTGACCTTTGCTCTCTATTTAGGATGTAGAGCTCTAAGAAACTTCCTAACATAGTTCTTGCTAGAGTAACCTTCATCAAGAGCTTTTAAACTAGTAATAATAGTATTAAATCTAGCAAAAGCGCTATCTATCGATTCGTCTTCGAAAATGACGAATTGTTCATATTGTTGTACCAAAAGTTCAATCTTGTTATCTTTGACTTGACTATTACCTTGATGGGTGATTAACAAGGTTTTCCAGATTTTTTTTGCCGTATTACACATGAAAATTCTTTCATATTCTTTCCTAGGCAACGCGTTGTAAATAATGATTTTAGCTTCGTTATTTTTCGCAAGTCTCTTTTTAAGATCATCGTTTTGTTTTTCAAAAGGGACAACCTCATCTAATTTGGTTTCCGGATTATTTTGAATAGGTAGAAAATCACCCTCAGTAATAACATGCCAAAGATCAAGATATTTTGATTTCACATATGTTTCGAATCTATTTTTCCAATGAATAAAACTATCACTTTCGAAAAGTGGTGATCTTTGCATAGATTGCCCTTCTAGATATTTGTCGGAATCTATAGATCGGTCCAAGCTTTAAAATATAATATATTTTAAAAATCTTGAGTGACCTCGGCTTCTGATACCAATTGTGGAAACTAGAAGGGGGGTTGAATAGTTTACCGATTAATTGGCGTTTTAAAAACTTTGGTTATAAAAACGTTTAATTCGAGTATATGTGATATTAATCAACAATATTAACAATCAATATATCTAACTACAAACAATACAATCACTATATGAATATAAATAATGAAATATAAAATAAAGGTAAAGAGATAAGAGATAGAACAATCAAACCACAACATCAAGAATTATAGTGGTTCGGATAGGAAGCTCTTCTTCGCCCTATTCCACTCCCCGAGTATCTGACTCGAGATTTCACTATGTCAACCAGCTCCCTTTGGGAGAAGAAAACCGTTACACGTCGCTTATCCTGATTTCCGACACTAAGCTAAATGTCAAGTCCTAATATTAGCTAGAACCAATCTATACCTTCACTAATGTATTTTAAGGCCTAAAATACTAAACGACACACAATCAACACTTCTAGATTTATACACTCTCCGGATCTACACAGCTACACAAGAATAAAACAATAGAGGTTGAATCTTAGAAGAAGATCACTAATTTACAACACCTCATTTCTTGGCGAACATGAGTGTTCTTCTCTTGCACTTGATAGAAGGAGGAGGAGAAGATTGGATCACTTGAAACAATTTTAATCAAGTTAGTGATCAAAGATTTTAGAGAGATGTAGAAGGTTTTAGAGAGAGAAAGAGATCTAAAAAATGTGTGCAAACAGATCTGTTAATTGCTAGGGAATAGTGCATTATTTATAGGCAAGGAAAGATAACGTCCCCTGGGGGCGATCCCGACGGTCCCGGCAGTCCCAGATATATCTGGGGGCCGCCCTTATGTAGACGCTTCCCTTTTTGTCTTTTTGTGGAAAAGTTATCATCTGATCCAGAAGTATCTGTTTTGGGGGGGAAAACATAATTTGAATTTTTATAATTATTAAAACATTTCTTTAGTGAATAAAAACATTTTGTATATTTTTACTTTTGTAAAAAATGTTATGTTACATTTATAAAAATGTAATGTTTAAGTCAAAAAGATTTAACTTTAATCACTAATCATGTTTAATGATTTGTTTATACATACCTTAAGTGATTTACGTCGAAATGGAAGTTTACGACTAATAACGTGTATGCGTTTATTTTTATAGTAGAATGTTTTTACATTTTGTCATCTTCAAAACGTAAAGGAGTCGAAAAATATAAATAACGTTTTTAGACATTATTTGTATTAACACCACTTTTGAACTCGTCCTACTACTGAATCACTTATTTGCTTAAGGTGAATTTCATAGCCCCACGTTTTACTTGTTTTGAAATACTTGGGGTGAGAATACAATGCTTGCTCTTACTTACAGAGACAAGTACTTAAAACTTTTACGAAATGCCTAAGTATCCCTATTGCCATGAACTTCCCATTATCATGAACTGTTAATTACTTTATGTAAGCACGAGTGCTTTGAGTTGATCTATTGGGGTTGGCAACCCCCCGTCCGGGTAAACAACAATTAGCTACCATGTCAAACGGACGCATTTATTTGAGGAACTTTAGGTGTATGGAAAAACACCTAGCGGGGCAAACTTGTAACAACTTGAACTTTGGTTAAGGCTTCGGTGTCATGAGCTTAGTTCATTTGTAATACTTTTTGTGTGATATTGTATTCGTTATAATAGTCACATACACTTGGAATACTTATTTAAACCTATGATCTTACCAACTTTATGTTGACGTTTTAGCATGTATTATCTCAGGTCAATAAATTGCAAAAATCTTGGTTAGCATTATGGAGTCTCATTTGTTAGAGTCACCCATTGGGATTGCTTCACATGGAGATATTATGCATAAACTTTGATCATTTGATTTTCCTTCCAAACTATTGATTATTTGTGATGAAACTATGAGATGTACTTTGTGAAACTTACTTTATTTGAACGTATCGAATGAACGCCTTTTTAAAACGACCCATTTAGAGGTCATTCTTTATATTCTTGTGTTTCTTGTGCTATGAAGTCACGCCCTCGGTTACCTTTCCATTGCAATATTTAGGGGGTGTGACAAATTGGTATCTAAAGCTAAGGTTATAGAGAACTAGGTTGCATTTTAGGCCTAGACTGTAACCATTGCATCATGAAATTTCATATAACATTCCACGCGCATACTCACTACACGTTCACACTTACTTTATGCATACGTTTTCACTTGCCTTTATATAAATGATGTTTATATAAATATTAAAATTGTCACAACAGTATGTCTACCTCTTACATCACCATTTCTTTGGATTCCAACGAAGACAGCACCGACGCGTCTGTCTCCTACATCATCTTATCGGACTCAGAGGCCGGGGACACCACCTCGCTTGCTGCACCTGCACCACTATCATTGGATTACGTTCCGGCATCACCAGACTATGTCCCAGCTTCAGACACAGAGACTGAGCCGTTCGAGGCACTGACATCACTTGACGCGTCGAGTTCGGACACTGAGACTAAGCCTTTTAAGTAGGACCCTTAGGAGATTGAGCATAGCCCAGAGGAGTCCTCAGAGGAAGATCGTTTCGAGGAGGATCTGACGGAGGAGGCTAATTTACTATCAGCTCTAGACCCACCTACACCATGAACACCTACCATACCTACCTCGATTATCCAGCCAGGGCAGATTCCCTTACTCCGTCCATATCCACCCTGATAGGTCGCGTTTCATGTTCATGTCGAGGAAGACGGTGTGTGCATCATTTACCCTATCACCTTCTATTGAGGCGGCTATCGCCTAGAAGATTGTTGTACCACCTCGCAAGAGGTTCAGGATGACTTCACATCATCCGAATACTCTAGACGATGCTATGGTTGAGACTGTCAGACTTCACAAGAGGTCGGTTGCCCGCTGTTGGGAGTAGGTTCAGCCTAGGCTCCGTACTTGAAGAGATGAGGAGGGTTCACCTAGCACATTTGAGATTAGGGAGAGCTCTACAGCAACCCACGTACACCTAGTTACTAGTGAGCCCATTTAGCACACCATACCACCGCTTGTAGCGAGGATTGTTCATCACGAGGGGCAGATCCATGAGATACAGGACCACATAGAGGAGCTCCTACTGGAGCAATTTAAGAGCATGCAACATGAGATAGGTAGAGCATATAGTGGTGTTGAGGCTGCTCTGGAGGAGATAGAGACCTTACAAGCTGAGTTAGGGGCATCACGTGAGAGGAATTCAATTTTAGAGTTTTGCTTGTATGATACCAAGACCCGCTTAGAGATGAGCAAGGCTAGGGAGATTAGACTTGGGGCACGCATCAGAGCTATAGAGGAGCGATTCAGACCACCTGGCGAGATACAGTAGATTAGTATCATTTGTAGCTATATTATTGTTGTAACCTACTAAGCCGAGCAGTACTCGACTAGTAGCATTAATAAGACGCTTGTACTCTTTTATTTTTGTATATGTTGGTTATGATTACGCTATCTTGTGATGTTGACTTATTTTGCCATGGTTGTTTATATTATATCTCTGTGTGTCATGACTTTATCCTTGTACGAAATCTTATTGTGTATTGTTATCTTATTGTATATTTTAAGGTCTAGGTTCTTCCGCCATTGAGCAATTGATAGCCAAACGTGTTGTCTTGGGTTAGACACCTACCAGAAACAATACGTGACAACATGAAACTTTGGTCCGAGCTTCGGTGTCATGAGCTTAGTGCAATCGTAATTACTTTTTCTATGACATTGTATTTGTTATAATGGTCATACTCGGAAATATTGTGGTCCACACTTATATTTACTTAAACCTATGAACTCTCCAACATTATTGTTGGTGTTTTAAGCATGTATATCTTAGGTCCGTAATTTGCAAGGCATTTGGTTTGCCACTAAAGTTCATGATAGAGTCTCTAGGAGGAGGTCGCATTGCATTGGAAATTTACTTCATGAACTCATATCGTTGATTGTGCTAAAACTTATGTACTTTTGTTGTGAAACATTAAGACTTGTTTTGTTGTAAAACTTATTATTTCAAATGCATCAACGAGGTACTTTTTAAAACGACTCATATAGAGTTCGTTTTTATATTCTTGTGTTTCTTGTGCTATGAATTCACGACTCCTGGTTACCTTTCCGCTGCGATAATTTAGGGGTGTGACACTTGAGGAAGAAGAAGATTTCCATTTATTGTTGAAACTCGGTGTTTCATTTTGAAATGAATGGAAACCTTACATCTTTTACATTATTCAAAACAAAGTCATCTCTTTTTGCATTGAAAACATTTCATTCCTCGAATATTTAACTGGTTTGGAAATGCTTTTCTTTCCTTTCCACACTTGTTTTGATCTTGAAACTCGAGATGTTGGTGTTCTCAAATTATAATTTTCATCATTTTGAGAAGTAAATGTTTTAGATGAATGTTGTTTCTTCAAGTACTTCTTATCTTTTTGCAAAGAATAAGTAGTAAGCTGAGAAACCTTCTTCGAAATCGGTTTTGAAGATTTACCTATGTAAACCTTTTTCAAATCATTCACTTTTGGAATTGAGTTTTTAGAAACTTGAGAAACAACCTTATTTTGTTTTATTGAATCAAACAATCTTTTGTAATGCATTCTCAAATCATCGTTATCTTTTTCAAGTTCTTCAAAATATGTTTCATATTTCTCGATTCATTTTGAAAGCTTAATATTGACATCATCAACATCCTTGTTTTGTTGACCTAAAACCTTTTCCAACTTATCAATCTTAGTCTCAAACTCCAATATCTCTTCATCAAAAAGTTACATTTTCTCCCTCATTTCCTTTACAAGTTTGGAATTTTTAGTCTTAAATTTTGAATTTGAAATGGAAATTTGTGAAACTTTTGATTCAAATTCTTGACCTGATTAAATTATTGATTGGCCATGTTCACTTTCACAGGATTCATTTACTTTCTTATTTCAAAGACTTGATTAATTCCAAATGTCCCTTTTCTTTTTTCAAAAGACTCACAACTTCATCTTCCAAATCGATGATGAGCTTTCTAAAATCACATTGGAAACATATGGTTTGTAAGAACTTGTTTGTTGAACCGAATCTTTTCAATATATGGATTTATTATCTCTTGAAAAGAATCATTCGAAAAATTTATCTTTTCATTCACGTAACTTGCATTCAAACTTCCATAATCATATGCAAACTCGATTTTATGTTCTATTTCTCTCTTAAACTTCTCAATTTCTAAAGCCTCATTAAAATGTGTGAGAAACATCGGAGTATATCCAAGACAAATAACCTTCTCATCATAAAGTGTAGGTGTCGATTCCTTAGCTTTGCTAAAGTAACGAGGATTCTCAAAATCTAGACATTTTCGACCATTGTACAACTTGTCCTTAGAAGGCATGATCATATGAAGAGTTTGACGTGTTTGTCCTACTTTATGAAGTTTATTTTCACACTCATCTATTCTTTCCAAACATGTTTTAATTTCTTGTTCCTTTTTACGTACACACTCTTTAAGTTCCGAATTACACGTTTGACTTTCCGAAAGAGACTTTTGTAACTTCAAAATTTTTTTTGTTCATCACAATTAATTGGTCACTCATCTTATCATGCAAAATATCTTTTCTTTGATCTTTTGCTGATAATATGTCTCATTATCAAGAAGAGAATAAAAATCAATTTCAAACTTTTCTTTCTCTTTCAAAATCTGTGCAAACCATGCCTTACACTCCGTATGATTTTCAATAACAACATTTTTAACCTTAAGTTGTTCTTCTAATTTTTTCGTTTGATCAAGCAAATCTTTGTTATTTTCAGTCAACAATTTATTTGATTGTTTAACTCAATGTTTTTCTCCTCAAAAGTGTTTACCTAATTACTCAAACATTATTTTGATCTTTTAAATCCTTGTTTTGAAATTCCAACTCTTTGTTTCATTGATTTACTTTCTTGATATGTTTCTGACACTTAGTCATCGTAAGTAAACTTAAGAAGCATTGTATTCAGATTCGTTATGATTACTTTCTGACTCATTAAGATCATTTTCATAAACAATATGATTATCATCAGACTTTTCATGAGCAGGTTCAATTGCATCATGAATTTTTTTTTATCATTATTGTCTGCAGATAAACCATAAGTGAGTTCAGACTTGTCACAATAATATGAAGTATCAACATCATCATATTTACTTTTAGAATCAGAAGAGAAATATGGTACCTCTGCAATGGTATCATTGTCTGATAATGAACTCTCATCCAAATCAGAAAGGACTTCCTTCATCTTTTCCTTAAAGACCATATTACATTCAGCTCTTCTTCTTTCTTGTCCTCATTCTTGTTAACAAACTTTTTCCTTCCAAAAGCTTTTTCTAACTTCATCGTTATCTTCTTTAAATCCTTGATGTCCTCATCATCACCACGGTATATACTCATGTTTCTCTCTAATATTCTGATACACAACGAATAAATCGACACACGAGCTCAATGAACCCCCACAATTAAAGCACAAACTAATATCCCGCAACTAACCAAAGCTCGAACGAGAACGGAAGAAGCTTAGGGTGTGTTTGTTTCATTAAGATGTTTTTGGTCTGAATTTGATTATCAAATCTTACTGGTAAGAGGTGATTATAATGTCTGAATCTGAATAAAATAATGTTGTTTGTTTTTTTATAATTGTCTGAATGGTTTAAATTGTTCGTTTTTTAGTTCTCCCTTTGCCTAAAAACATCTTTATGGATACAAAACAATATTTTTTGTTGATTGAAATAAAAATAACCATCTATTCTGAAAGGCCAAAACACATATTAGTACCCTGAACTTGGCAAGTGGATCATTTAGTACCCTGAACTTTTAAGGGTGCAGAATGGTACCATGAACTTGAAAAAATGGAATTTCTACTACCCTATACTAATAAACTCAACAATTAATTATTTTTTTCTATCTAAAAATCATTTTAGTATAATATTTTGTAATAAATATTTTATAGTAAAACTTTTAGCTGGGCAAATATATTTTTTTCTTAAGATTTAATTATTTTTTATATTTTAAAAATTAATATAGTATTTTAATTGATTATTTAGAATAAAAAGAATGTATATGTAGCATTGATTTTTAAAATATTTCTAGCGCACTATTTTTAATATATCTTCGTATTATATTATTAAATGTTTGTTTCAAATAATTTTTGAATCAACTTAAAACTAACTATATAGTAGTTTTGTAATTTTCAATTTATATATGCATATGAAGAAATAAATAGTCAAAAATATTATTGTCTTGAAATTATTTAAAACGAATACTTAAGTATATAATACAAATATCTATGTATCAAACGTCGTGCAGTAATTCACTTTCTATAAAGTATTGTTCCATACATAAATTTCCATATTATATATTGAAGTGTTCATTTCAAATAATTTTGAAACATTAACAATTTGACTATGTAGTTCTTTATATGCATATTTAAATTGAAAATTACAAAAAGTTGATCTAAAAATTATTTGAAACAAACATTTAATAATATAATACGAAAATATATCAAAAGTAGCGCGCTAAAAATATTTTAGAAATCAATGTTACATATTCATTCTTGTTATTCTAAATAATCAACTAAAATACTATATTAATTTTTACAAGATAAACAATAATTAAATTTTTAGAAAAAAATATATTTTCCTAGCTAAAAGTTTTACTATAAATTATTTATTATAAAATACTCTACTAAAATGATTTTAAATAATTTTTAAAAAGAAAAAAAATAATTAATAATTAAGTTTATTAGTATAGGGTAGTAAAAATTTCATTTTGTCAAGTTCGGGGTATCATTTTGCGCCCTTAAAAGTTCAGGGTATTAGATAATCAACTTTGCTAAATTCAGGATACTAATATGTGTTTTGGCTATTCTGAAACTATTTAAAGTAAAGTTATAGACATGTATTTTAAACGATGTAATTAACAAACTAAACACTATTAGATATTTTTAACTAGAAAAGAATATTTTAATTTTATATGTCGTATAACAATATCTCATATCGTATATGTCTATATGAAGTTGCAAAATGTTAAAAGTTTAATAGAAGAGGCATATTTTTCAAAGTATTTGACTAAAAATAATATTCTACTTGGTACTATTTGACTACAAGGTATTTTTACCCACGTGACGGTATGCCATATGATATACATTGTCCTATTATTTGACTCATCACTATTATACTTTGTCCTATTATTTCACACTTCTCGATGCATCTTCTTCCCCAGCAGCTCTTCTCTTTCAAAATTTCTCAAATCTAGTTTTTCAGTCCTTAAGATCATAACAAAAAAATTATTCAAAGTTTAGAGGTGAGAGAAAGTTTTATAAGGTTAAGAGGCAGTCAGACCAAACATCCTCTTAGGCTTACAAACTTTATAAATGGATACAAATGATTTTACAATAGCACTAAGTCTTGTATCTGAAGAAAATAGCACAACTCAATTACGGTTTCAGTTTCACTCTTTTCAACAAACGTTTCTACCGTTAACACATGAATTCTCGGTTTCTCGTAAAATAGCTTGGTAGGAAAATTTCAACAAACCCATAACTCTCAGTGCAACAAATTTTTTTTAGATATTACACGGCCCAACCAAACTCTAGTCTAAACTACCAATCAGTCACAAGTCTAGAAGCTAAAAAAATAACCACAACTAAATATACGAATGAAATATCTCTACACTTATCCATTCACTAATTTATCCAACATATTCCTAAAACAATATTAAGAATGAGCTTTAGGAAAGGTTTGGATTGGAAAAAACCTGATTCCTATATAAAAATCATCAGAAGAGGAGAGGTGAGAGTGAAGAATGAAGTGGGAGCTGGGTGGAGAACAATGTGTTGGTGGTTGTTGTGGGGGTGGCGTTATGTAGTTGCGTGGGGTTCAGTGCCTTGGGTGTTTACCGAATACTTCTACGTTAAGGCCTGTTGAATTTTTGGATTTTACTAAATTTAAGAAGAATATATGTTGTAGTTGAAATGTTTAAAGTTTTTTTATTTTGAAAAAAATAAAATTAATTAAATAAATTTAAGAAGATTTGTATTTAAAATTATTTATATTATGTTTTATGTGGGAGTTTAGGATTTAGTTTAGATTTGTTTTTTATTTAGGTTTATATTAAAATTAGGAATTTTTATGTAAATTATTTTTTTATTTTTTGATTGATGTATTTTAATTATAATTATATTTATTAGATTATTTTATAATAAATTTTATAAGAAAAAGATAAAACATACTAAAAATACTTAGTTTTTAAGTTAGTTAGTTTAAAATTGAATATTAAGATTTTTATAATAAAATTGTTAAATCTTTTGATAAAATGAGATTTTTATTATAATTATTGAAAAAGATTTTAGATAATGTTAAATTTTAACTTCACAAACACCAAAAACAATTTGTCAACGCCGAAAACTAAACCCTAGACGCCCGAAACTGATTTCTAACAACTTTAGAACGCCTACAACAAATTCGTAACTAACTAGCAACGCCTAAAAATCCAAATACTACGTGTTCCAAAATCAAATTTGGGCGTTCATACTTTCGCATTCAACATTCATAAACGTGCGTTCCAAATCCAAAAACCAAGCATTCTGATTACAAGTTACGCGTTCAAAAATCAAACAGTCGGCCGTCAAAAACAAATAAAAGTTTCGAATCAAACAAAAACTAATGCCTTAGCATTCGCAATACCAATTTAGACATCCAAACACATAATCGTAAACCGATTCATCAAAATTCTAACTCTTGCTTCATCTTCAAACTCAAAATCCACCAAATTTTTTAATCCATAAACCTCAATTCTTAACCAAATTTAACCACTTAAATTGCTAAACATCACTTTTTAACACCTCAATAAGCTAAAACAAGCTCTAAAACATTAAATTCCACTACAATTAAGCATAAATTTTCAAGAGTTTAACCTAATTTTGCTTCTTTTCCCTTTACAATTTCAAATCACTCTAAAATCTCCACATCATCTCATCAACTACTATCATCTTCCCCATCAAAAACACCATTAAAATAGATCAAATAAGCTCAAAGATTGAATCTTTATGGAATAAAATGGAGATTATTACATGGTGACTAATGTTTTTGACAAGTATCATAAATCTAAGAGTTGCATTAATAGCAATTAACGCTCGTCGCTTACCACTTGCCCTACTTGCTTTCTCACTGGTCAGACCTCTGGTTAACAAGTAGGAGGTCAGGTTGGATCTTAGTCTTAATTAGTGTAACATCCGAGAATTTTTGAATTTTTGAATGACGATTTCAATCGTTGACTTGTAGGGTCTGGCTTGACTTATAAGAACGATCATCTAAATCACGTTTTCACGACTCGGACTCTAAAGCAATTTGATGTGAAATGATATTCCTGTCAACTTTTTAGTTTTGCCCGAGACCTGGAAATGAGCCGAAAAGGGCTAAAACAGCACCGCAAACATTTAATGAACAACCTGCAACGCGGACACACAAAAATAATAAAATTTGTTTTGTTATTTAATTATCAGTATTTATTTAATAAAAATATTAAATAAATTATTCATCATTTTAATGAAAAGCGTTGTGATAACGCAAATGCTCGAGCTTGAAATCCATTCTATTGCGGATTAGACGTAACCGGTTTACAAAATAAATAACGAACCTTTTTATAAATGTTATAAATATACTTATGAAATATTATCAAATAAATACTCGTTTTTATCGGAAAAATGATTTGGAAAACAATGACGCAAGTTTCGAGATTTGAATCATCCGTTAAGTCGCTCAAATGAGTCCCGAACCGTTTTTATAAAAACTATACCAAAAATGTTACACTTTAGGTCCCTCAACTATTAGGGACTTGCCACATTTAATATATATATATATAAATTTTATACTTATATTTCATTTCATTTTTCATTTTATATAACACACACCACCCTCAAACTCTCTCTCTCCCAAAATATCCGGCCACCGGCCAGCCACCGCCGGCCACCATGCCGCCGCCGCCGGAAAACTTTTCCGGCGGGCTTTTCCGGCGAAGACCAAAAAGGCTCCTCGTGACCGGATCTATCCGATCCCCACTACCACTCTCCACCACGCGCCTAAAATCACCACCAACCACTCCCACCGCCGCTACCACCACTGTCGTCAAATAGCCGGGGACAACCCCGGGTGTGTCGGGTTGTGGTTTCCAGCCGAAAGCAACAATAAGGGTGCGGTTGGTTTTATTCTCAGCCGGGGTGTGTTTGTTCGGCTATATAAGCCCCGACAAGGGTGCGTTCGGTTTGTGTTTATCACCGACGAAGGGTGTTGGGTTGGGTGGTCAGCCGCCAAGGGTGCGGTTGGCTGTTATAAACAGCTAGGGGTGTTCGTTTGGGGTGGCAGCCACCACCGTAGGGTGCGTGTGGGTGGCGGCCACCACCAAAAGGGGTGCGTTTAGTTTGTCTTATAACACCAAGGGGTGTTTGTTTGTTGGTTTGGGTCGGGTTGACTGCGGGGACAGCCGGGACAGCCGGGGGGAGGGGTTGTCGGGTTTGGTTCGTGTGTAAAACAACCACCGAAGGGTGTGTTTGATTTCGGTAATAATCACCCGAAGGGTGTGCTTGGTTTTAGGTTTAATGACCCAATTAGGGTGCGTTTGGTAGGCTGCCAAACAGCCGGGGGGACGAGGGATGTTTGTGTTGGCTGTCGAGACAGCCGGGGTGTCGGGTTAGGCTTGGGGACAGCCGGGTATAGCCATAAGGAGTGCGTTTGGTTTGTTGAGTTACGCACAAGGGTGCGTTTGGCTTAACAGCCACGCACAAGGGTGCGTTTGGCTTGTGACAGAAATCCCACCAAGGGCGTGTTTGGTTTAGACAGAAACGCACAAGGGTGCGTTTGGCTGTCAAAACAGCCAAAGGGTGCGTGTGTTTGGCTGCGAAACAGCCGGGGACAGCCGGGGCATCGGGTTGTTTCGTTTGGTTTGCAACGGAAACGCGTGCGTTTGATTGTGTTGACACCGAAATAAAGTGAGTTTGGTTAACACGAAAATATATAAATTGTTTCATATATTTGATCGAATAATATGTGATGAAATCTGTTGAAACTTGCGGCGTCGAGATAATATATAAATTGTATTAAAGCAGGATTAATAAGAAAATATAAGCCATAAGAGACACATTTTAGATGTATTTTAGACGAGAGTTGAACTAAAAACGGACTTTGGCGCGTTTTATAACGGGTAATTAAGAGCAGAAAACATAACTTGAGATTCGGGATTCGAGACCTTGAAAAGTTAGATTTTGGTTTATAAAATATAACAAATTATATTTTTACGGACGTACAGAAAATAGAACGTGGGATTCGGAATTCGAGACTTTGAAAGGTGGACTTCTTAGGTTTACAAATATAACAAAGTATTTTTTGTCGGACGTTTTGATATATATTGGGACTTTTAACTCCTACTAACGGAAGAAGAAGAATGTTGAAAATAAGAAACTAGAGTGAATCTGGAATATTTCTTTATAGAAAATAAGTTATTTTTAATATATTAAATTGACAGATCTTTTAATTAGGACGATTTTGAGCACTTTCGATGGCCGTTTCTGCATTCCGCGAAACACGAAAAAGTTGTTGTAATGACTTTTACTTTGCCGCGAGGACTTGTCAGTTTTTTAACTTGAGATATAGCGGGTCAAAAACTAAAGGTCAACGTAAAAGTCAACGAATATTTTAATTAATATTAATACATTTATGAGGTACGGATTTTGAATGATATTTAAAATAAAAGTGCCGGTTAATATTAATTTCAATTAATAGTTTTATGATATTGTTTGATTCTAAAAACGGAAGGTCTAAAAATAGTAAGTTCTTTAAATATTAGAGATTAGTTATATTGGATCGGAAATATAGTATATATATACTTATAAATATACTAAAGGGGTAAGGTTTTTTTATAGGACGCGCCAAGGGGATTTATACATCACATGTATAGTATGTATACATATTAAAATATGTATGATTTTCGTCGTTACGATGTACGCATCGTTGATCGTATTTAATACGTGTATTATAATAGAGCGACATAATTATAGGTCGTGGTCGAGATCGTTGCAGATTCAGTTGTGATTTAATTGGATTAATTGATCGTGGTCTTTAATCAATGTGAGTTTCATAGCCTCGCTTTTCAATCTTTTGAATGTTATAACCGCGGGGGATACTATGCTTGTCTACAAATTTCTTATATTACTCGGTTATCTTATATCAATGTGATTGGTTTTAAGGGATTTTGTCAGGTGAGTTTATTAGCCAGGTTTTTACTGGTTTTACATATATTTTTGTGGAGTTGAGAACATGTTGTTTGCAGATGCATTTACATGATGTTTACAAATTGGTTTACATATTATTTGCATTAGCTCGCTATGAGATACATTATTTGACTTCATTTTGGTCACAAATACATACTTTACATTTGAAATGATTACGAGTTAGCTTAGGCTGATTGAACTGATAACAACAAAATTACTGCCCGGGTGTTCTTGGAGGGACCACCCGTTAACGGAGTACTATTTTTACATTAATGCCGGGTGTTCTTGGAGGGGACACGGTAAGGGAGAGTATATATATACGCAATGATTTGTATCACTGCCAAATTGGTACATTACAAGTCTACGTCCACAGCGTTCATGAACTGTAAATCACTTGGATGGTGAGCGCGAATGTTTATAAATAGATCTATTTCGGGTGTGGATCCTGTTGGGTAATTATGCGATTGCCGGGAACGAACATTATAGCGCTGATGTCCAGCGACTGATATTAAATAGATCTATTCGGTGGATTGGACAACCCCGTTCGGGATGACTAGCTAGCACTGGGATACGAAACGTTATAACATGTCGGTTATATCGTTGGGACTAATCGGGCCTCCCCACATAATACCTACATGGAACATTTTGTTTCATAAAATGAGTTTATGCTATTCTTTATAAAATTTTGGGATAAGATTGAGTTACTTTGGTGACATAAAATGAGTCATGCATTCTTTATAATCTTTGGGATAAGAGTGGTACTTTGGTGACATAAAAATGTGTCGTGCATTCTTTATAAATCTTTGGGATAAGATTTGGTACTTATGGTGACATAAAATGTGTTGTGCATTCTTTATAAATCTTTGGGATTTTTACATGGTACTGTGTTGATACGTGGCATTACATTCTTATTTAAACTTATTTAGAATCACCAAATTTAATGTTGGACACTTTAAGCATTGTTTTTCTCAGGTGGAATTAGATGCTTGGACTTTTGATGTGCATGGAGTCTTTAAATTCAAAGTTTTTCATTGTGATGAATTATGGACAAATGTTATATTAAATTCAGATTTTTATTAAATCAACAAATGTTATTATTCAAAAGACACCTAGAGGTCGTTCTCTTGTATCTATTGCTGTGTATTACGAAGTAACACCCCAAAGTGGTATTCCGCTGCGTTGTTGTATTTTTTGGGGTGTTACATTGTGCATTACGTAGATTGTAATGATGGTAAAAGATGCAATATTTGGTATTCTAACTCGCACTTATGTCGTCTGATAACCATGATGGTAATGCCAATTTGACCCATAAGAAAACTTAAAAACTGTCTTGATCCTAAGTATAAGTTATTTTGTTGACTACGTTCACATAATACTCTTTTTGTGTGTGAAAACGGGTTGGTTGAGAACATGTCAAAAGTCAAACAGGACGGTTAATCCTACCCGACATGTAGTTCAAATGTTCAATATTCATAAGTTTGTATGCGTCAAACATAATCATAAATAAAATCAGTACATATAGTTTTAATAAAACGTCTTAAATAAACTGATTTTTGAATGTTTTATGCTTGTAAGTTACACTTTGGCGATGTTCGGCCCATTTCATCCAAGGGAGATCCTGCCAACAGTTGGGTCGAACTTGGTTGACCCAAAATATTTTGTGCGCAAACATTTTGTGTCGAATATAATTTAAAAAGTTATGTTTATTTCAAAAATATTCTGTTTAGGATGTATCATAAAAAATAAATAACGAACAACTTTTAACTTATATAATAATTTCAGAATGTTTCGTTTTGATCTATTTTCTTTGTTAAAGAAATATTCCATACAGACCCATATATAAATGGTTGGAAAATTTTGCCTTTAATAACTAATGAAATGAAAGTTAATATTACCTCTTTAAGATTTCTAACACATTGCAAGCTGCCATAGCATTTTTAATAAATACATTAAGGTTTTTGTTTAAATAAGGTTTTAGTAACTTTCTGACATCTTGGAATCAACTTAGCCAAGTTAAAAAAACTTTCCCATCCCACCTGTTTGAGCTTAATTCCAACCTAAATTGCTCCGACCCATTACCCACCTGCCCAAATTACTAACATGATAAACCAATCTATGCTTTGTTTCAACATTAAATAAATAGAGACCCAACATATTCATATTCTTCAGTTTCTTAATTGAAATTTTTAGCCCATTTTGTGTCCGAAATCCCCAATGCATGTTGATCTGATACGTATCAGGTTCTCCACTTATGAACATTTGGTCTCATTGATTCGTGCTTAGCATAACATTTATCTATTTTGAAACTATAACTGAAAAGCGGTTAAAAATAAATTATAAGTGACCAACCTGTAATCATGTTATGAACATTTTCTGTACTGTTTGTAGTGGCGATAGAGGTATGCACGTTAGCACTGATCCCTTGGCTTTCTGTTCTATCATCGTCAACTGAATCTATATTTATCCCCCCTCCTTTTCTATACTATGTGCAATGATAAGTGACTTTGGCAACATTGGCTCGTCTAAACTTTCTGGTTCGATTGGTGGTCACTTGGGTGCCTTAAATTTTCCAAGGTCTTTGCAAATCCGCCGAGACTTAGTCTTTACTTCACATGTATGAACCAACAGGTACACCTACTCATGTAACATGAATTTAAAAATCGAATTAATCCTCAATGTGGACCAAACTATAGTAAATCTACACGGCGAAGAAAGAATGGAAAATTAACATATTTATACAAAAATAACATCAAATGAAGTTATCACAAATTGCTCCAGACCAACCATAAACTCAAGGTACTACAAAACCACTCTGATCGAAACAGTAGCAAGTAGCAGATCCTTGACCTTATTACATTACAAAGAATGTTTATACATAAACTCACCACATCACGCATATTGAGATAGTTCAGTTTATTCATGCTAGATTATATTCATAATAATACTCCTTTCGCCATAGCTAGACTTTATCTCTTAAATTATTACCACATGATTATTAAACTACTTCGACACCAAAGATGATGACTTTATACAAAGATTACAGTACCTTATACCCACCGGCATGCGTGGTATCTGTGGTACCCCATTTTGAGTTGCCATAGCTCTCTGCTGCAGCTTATAAGCTTCTATTCTTTTGTCACCAAATAGGGAGAGGCTTTGTCACCAGATAGGGAGAGGCTAAAAAGGCTACATCTGCAATAACCACATTTCATTTTGTCTAGAAAGATACAAAATGAGTAACGGACATAAGGTCAAGGATAGTGATTGACCTAACCTGACTATCTGCACGGCTAAACATTTCTCCACCACCTGAATTTTGGGAGAGCAAGGTGGACGTAGTTAAACTCAAATTCCAGGTTCAATACGCCTGACGAAAGGCATCTCAACAATGTATTGTATACCGTAGTTTCTGCATAGCACGATAACAGCTAGAATTATTAATGAACGTCTAAAAATGAAAGTCACATGATCTCTGACTACCCTTACCAGAATGTGGTGCATCTCGAAAGTGTAAATTAACCTTTGCTATTATTTTGGCTCAACATCCTCTTCACCTTGTCGCAAAGTACCAGGAGCAACATACCATCTTCTCGCAACATAATCAATAATGAATATCTTAAATATCTTAAATATACTTATTAGGCTGTGATCATATGTATTCAAAAATTTAATTAGCGACGATGTTTCCTAACTTTACCGCTACAATATAGACAAAAAAAAAATTCTCTTAAGCTTGATGGCTGCCCTATCGTATTCATATCAGAAAAACCAAAATTAACGAAACCCCTAAATTCTGAGTAAAACCTAATCTCAAAATCAAAAAAAAATTGAAAATAAAAACCTCAAATCAAGTACATACCGGCATATGATTTACTGGTGTTGATGAATCCCACACAAAACTTATGGAAGAAGCTGTGAAGAAGCCTCGGGAAATTGGTTGTATGGGGCGCTTAAAAGACGTGTTTATGTAAGATAAATTTATATCGGATAAATTTTGTTGCTTTTACATGAGTTTTAACTGATTAATATTCTAATATAACCGTGTCATTTTAATAAAAGTTTACTTTTATAGTTACTAACTCTATATTTGAGATAACTAAAATCGTATCTAAGACAATAATATGTTAATTAATAGTATTGTTTTATGAGCTCACATAGGTTGGTAGTCTCAATAATAGTAACAATAATAATAAATCGCAATTCATATCTGTAACATGTATCAAGAATACTTTCGGGGGTCGGAATTGATCAAAGAACAAGAAATAAGCCATAAGGTTAGAGAGGGAAAGTAGAGAGAGAGAGTGGGAAATAAGATGATATATTTAAAGTATAAAATGGCCAAACATGCATCTACGCCTTACATAGAGAGTCATGGGGGTATTTATAGCCTTTACATGAGCTATCTATCCCTATTGTACATTATTAGTCCATGCGTTTCACGCTTGATCTATAGCTAGTCCAATTCATGTGTAAGACGTCAGCTTTACAAAATAGTGAGGCTAACAATCTCCCTCCAAGATGGTGTCACGCGTGAATTGGTTACAATGTTTCCTACAAACAAAAATAAAGTAAAATAATATGAAGTCCAACATTCTTTGAGATTGTCTTCAACGACCTTGATCTTCTTGAATACTCCATCTTTATTTCTTCAGCTTGTAGAAGAACACACTGTAATTATATTGATGGGGATGACTTAGAAGTTTTCTCTACCGATGATCTCGACTTTGATTGGATTTTTGCTCTTAACTTCCGACATGTCTTTAAAAACTTTCTTCATACACTTCTGGTCATCTCGAAGTTTCTGAATCAGATGCATGTCTTGAAAAAGCTTCATTTTCATACACTCCTGGTCATGTCGATGTTTTCTGAATATGCTTCTCATTCATCATCCTTAAAGTTCCCTTATCCAAATACTCCGGCTTAGATATGATTTATGCTCTAAATTTCTTGTGCACTATCTAGTTGGGTTATTACTCCCTCCCAACTAGTATGCACTTTTTCTTTTGCTCCCTCCCAAACAAACAATCCTGAGACTGATGAGATGTAATGCACTAGTCTTGAGTCATACAACCTGCCTCTAGCTCGGCTCAAAGACCTTCTTTTTCATTGTGGAAAATATATGGGAAAGGATAATGTCATCAACATCGTCTCACTTAGAAAGCATCCCAATCTTGTTGTATAAACTCCAAAGCCCGAAGTACACACTTTATCCTTTTCATGAAGTCGAAACCGTAGCACCAAAGTTAACTAAGTCCTAAATGTGCGCATTTCTCCCTCCAGGATAGTGATGATATAAATTGTAACACCAAAGTCAACTAAGTCCTAGATGTAGACAATTTATCCCTTTATGCAGTTGAAATGATAACACCAAAGTCAACTAAGACTCGGATGTACACATTTCTCCCTCTAGGATGATGACTATCTAAGGAATCATCATAACATGTGTACATCTTATATCAACTGGAAATGCTTACTTCGCATCACATACCCGTGTTTGCATAAGCAATAATATGTGAGAAGATGTTGGAAAGAACTATAGTAACCAATAATCACTTCACTTCACCATTGTAGATTGAATAAAAAAGAGGAAGAAATAAGATGAGATGTAAAAAGAGAAAGTAGAGAGAAGGAGGATAGAAAGAAAGATTGGATTGCACTATGAGAAAAGAGAGAACAACCAACCCTTCTCCTAGTGCCTTGGCTACATTGGGACGCCTAAGGTCTTTTGACACGGACCGGGCACGGGTTTTGCTTGGGCTTTTGCCCGCAACACATACAATATTAGATTACATATCGAGCCCGATTTCCTTTCTAGCCTATTACAACGTATATTTCAGTAAAGACCAAAGCTTCCTTGTTGAGTGATTGAGCTTCCTTGTTCGACTCAATATTTTAAGGCTAACAATCTCCCCCGAAGCGAGGTCTTGAACCTTGAAACGAGCTTCCTTGTTTGACTCGATATTTTGAGGCTAACAATCTCCCCCGAAGCTTGGTTTCTGACAAATTTCGAGCTTCCATGTTCACAGTCATAACATGGTCTTAGGTTTCTTGAGATTTCTTTGACATTGAGTTCTTGAGTCTTGTTCTTGGTCTTTATCTTTGTTGTAGGCTTGTTCCTTCATGTTGTGTGATCTTTGATCTTGAGTCTTTCCTTTTGACTTTGTCTTTAGTTCCGAGATCTTAAATCTTTTCTTTGTGTTGTTCCCACTTAGTTAGTGAACAATAAATACAAAGTTATCATTAAGTAACTCATGGCTAGCAAGTAAAGAAAACAATTTGTTCTTTGAAAAGATTTGTGTACATAAATATAGCTAGTAAGTAAAAGACATAAAAATAACTTTTCAACGTTTAACTCTTTTTATTAAGAATTATACCCCATTGTATGTGGAAGTACAATGGGGATTAAATGACAATGTTTGTGTGTGTGATCTCCTCACTAATAAATTTGTATAAATCTAAAGTGTTATGCAAAGTTAACTACTATGCTAACCAACTAAGCTCACTCGGGGACTTAGTAGATTTCGAGGAGTAGGTGTTTATGAAAGTTATGACTTTGAATGCACAAACTTAACCTAAGACGTTTAATAATTTATAATACATAGGTAGGGTCATACCTACATGGGTGATAAATGCGTGTCCTAATGCTGATAGGTTAGTACATATTGTACACCTTTGTCTCTATTACAATTATATTCTAAGTATGAGACAAACACACTTTTTAAGGTCAGTACTGACACTGACCTTGTCTTCATATCCTGTTCAGGATAGTTTGACTTCAGGCAGTTAAGAGCTTGGACTTATCTGTTTCAAACTATCCCGCCTATTCTTCAGTCTTTCGTCTTCAGGGTCTTCTAGTTGTTGGAGA
>BQNB010024573.1:26660-60561 GCA_026074375.1 Tanacetum coccineum
TATTGTATACCGTAGTTTCTGCATAGCACGATAACAGCTAGAATTATTAATGAACGTCTAAAAATGAAAGTCACATGATCTCTGACTACCCTTACCAGAATGTGGTGCATCTCGAAAGTGTAAATAAACCTTTGCTATTCTTTTGGCTCAACATCCTCTTCACCTTGTCGCAAAGTACCAGTAGCAACATACCATCTTCTCGCAACATAATCAATAATGAATATCTTTAATATACTTATTAGGCTGTGATTATATGTATTCAGAAATTTAATTAGCGACGATGTTTCCTAACTTTACCGCTACAATATAGATCAAAAAAATTATCTTAAGCTTGATGGCTGCCCTATCGGATTCATATCAGAAAAACCAAAATTAACGAAACCCCTAAATTCTGAGTAAACCCTAATCTCAAAATCAAAAAAAAATGAAAATAAAAACCTCAAATCAAGTACATACCGGCATATGATTTACTGGTGTTGATGAATCCCACACAAAACTTATGGAATAAGCTGTGCGTAACTATAACGGTCTTAAGGTAGCGAAATTCCTTGTCGGGTAAGTTCCGACCCGCACGAAAGGCGTAACGATATGGGCACTGTCTCGGAGAGAGACTGTGTGAAAAAAGATATGGAGATGACACACTGAAGAAGAAACTTCAAGAAGTCGGTTGTAGTTTTTTTGTTTGGTATTTGTGAGTGGAACAAAAATGGGCTGGACTCAAAACAGGTTAGTATATATGATAATTTTTTTGGGTCATCACTATAGCTACACTGTAGCTACTGTACATTGATCTTTAGTATATAGGATAATAACAAGCAAAGATTACCCGCGCGTTGCTGCGGGCGTTATTTTTTCGCGCGTTATTGGGGGCATTTTTTTTTTGTTCGGGTTAATTTCTTCGGTCTCATGTTTAATAGTTTGTTTTTTTCTCATATTAAATGACAATTTTTTTTCAATAAAGGGGATTTTTTTTTTGGCCCAGGCCGATAGAAAGTCGTAAACGTAATTTTTTCTTCTTCTTATTTTTGGCGAAAGATGGGGGGAGTATAAAGTTTTTTTTTTCCCGGCCGATGAACAGTAACCACCGATATAAAGTTTTTTTTTGGCCGATGAACAGTAACCACCGGGCCTAACCGATGTGGGCAACACTGTTCATCGATGAACAGTAAAGCCCGTTACTATTTTGGCATTTAGTGTAATGGTAAATGTGTATATACAAGCAGAATTACCCGCGCGTTGTTGCGGGACGTTAATTTTTCGCGCGTTGTTGCGGGCCATTGTTATTATTATTATTATTATTATTATTTTAATTTTTTGCGGGTTTATTTTTTCGTTCTCATGTTTAATAGTTTGTTTTTTTCTTATATGACCTTATGTGTTGGGCCTCATGTTTAAATGTTTTTTTCTTTTGTTATATTTTTTTTGCGGGTTTATTTTTTCGGTCTCATGTTTAATAGTGCGGGTTTATTTTTCGGTATCATGTTTAATAATTTGTTTTTTTTTCTTATATGAGTTTATGTCCCGTGCGTTGTTGCGGGGCGGTAAAAAAAATTAGGCCGGCCCAAAGTGAGAGCCCATTGTACAGTAGAAGCATTGTAGCTTCTACTGTACAATGGTAAATGTATGATTTATAATGTCATATTTGTCAATATAATATTTTGGTGATATCTAGTTTATATTCTAGGAAACAGAGATCCTGTCAAATTGATAGTTGCACATGTTAAGGTGGGGACATCAGGCTGTGTGTCACAGCCTGATTGGCCAGCAATTATTTGTGGGGCTTGATAATGATTAATAACAATAACTGCTGGCCAATCAGGCTGTGACACACACCATGTGTCCCCACCTTAACATGTGCCCCTAGGGCACATGTTAGAAAAACCCTATTAACATTACCGGCAATTAAAAAGAAATTTGAGTCCCTCTGTATGTTTCACAGTCCAGTTTGTAAAAAAACCAGCTTAGTGTGTGTGGTTCTGAGACGTTAGTATGTTTACGTGTGTAAAAAAATAAGGGGTTGTTGGGTTTGGGTAGTGGGTATGTAATGGTGGGTTGTTGAGGTAGGGGGTTGTGGGTATAGGGAAGGGGTAGTGTTGGATTTTTTTTTTTTTTTTGGTTATAAAAATGTGATAAGAGTAAATGGGGTATGTTTATTGGTAGGAAGGTAGTATTGGGGTTTGGTGTGAGTGTAGTTGGATGTGGATATCTATTGATTTTTGGGGGGGTGTGAGTGGGTGTGAGTGTTTATTTGAAGGATTTGGAACTCACTATAGCACTTGGGAGTGAATGATTGTTGGTTATGAGGGATATAAGTGGGGGAATGATTGGTGTGGGGGGTTTGTGGTTGTTATTGTTAAGAATTGTAGTATATATAATGGGAAAATAAGTATGGAAAAGTTATTTTTTTTAAAGTGGTTATGTAAATTGGTTTTTTTGGGTGAAAAAGAAGGGGGTAGGATATGAATTGGGTTTTTTATGTAAGATGAATGTGATTAATGAGCGATGAGAGCGAGTGTCTGACACAAGTATTAGGGGGTGTATTATTGTTTTCCTCGTTTTGAACCGTCTTCTTTTAGCGTCCTCTAGTTGGCTTCGACTTCGGTGGTGGGGCCGCGACTTCAACGTAAGACTCCTCACGAGTGGTTTCTTGAAAAGAACCGGTGTGTTGAAAAGAGTCCGAAAATTCAAGTGACTACATATCTTCGGTTGGAAATGCATGAATGGGAGACATTGGTTGTTCCGTATGTGGTTGTGATGACGAACCACCCATTTGAATTTGTGAGACGTAGTTGGGGTGGATAAATGGGAACGCGTTTGGTTGTGACGAGAATTCGTAAAACGCGTTTGTTTGTGAGTATTGGCTAAAAGCGTATGGGTTTTGGTATGGTTCCGGTGTCGGGTTTCAGTATGGTTGGTTTGGGTAAGGTTGGTTAAAATAGTATGATTGTGGTCGTAATAAGTTCATTTGTTGGTTCGGGGATGGGTTTTCGAGAACAAACGTGTCGTCGGGTGTCGGGGGAGAACTATCGATAGGTTTTCATTGGCGACGTCTGGTGTTTTGGGAAGTATTTTCTTGAGACATTTTTGTTAAACTAGAAAGAAGTAAAGTTTGGAGAGTATGAATATAAAACGGAGAAGTTGTGTTTGCAAAATGGTGAAGTTATGAGAATTATAAGTAAAAAGGGGATAGTGTAATTTTTTTTAATAAGGGGCCCCCACATATTTTCAAACTCACTGGTGGTGAGTGACTCACTACTCGCCCAAGTTATGCGTGAGTTACGCGTGAGTTTTTAAAATGGAGTGGGAACTCGCCCGTAAGTATAATGTCACCTCGTCCAGCCTAGTTGTGCATAAACAAAATACACACAAATATTAAAATTTATATATTAATAAAAAAAATACACAAAAATAAAAAGCGAAACACAACATTTTTTTTATTATCTCATTCAATAGAGCTAGATATGATACATAAAAAACATATTCGTGTGACATTTTAGCAAGTCTAAAAGAAAGATGTTGATTTAGAAATAAGTAATTATAAAGAAAGAAAATATAAATTGATAAAAGAGTAAACTGCAAAATACATCTATGTGTTTTGCACTTTCTCACACAATACGTCCATGTTAGAAACTTTTGGCAGTTTACATCATTCGTTAGGCAAACGTTAGACATAATACATTCCTGAGAACGAACGATGCAAATATTTTTCCGTTATCTTCTGACGAGGGATGTATTTTGCAGTGCAAACCACAGGGATGTATTTTGCAAATATTTTATTTTTTTATTTTTTAATTACTCTTATAGTATTATTTATTTATAAATTTATAATTATTACATTATCTCCATTTATTAGTTACTACTACTAACTATGGCTTAAATCTTTTTCAATATCCTATCTCTATATCAGTTAACTAAAAATTTATTATTTTTTTTTATCATCCTCAGTGCTCTCTGCGAAACGACATACTAAATTGATTTCTTCTTCGCGTTTATTATAATCCGTTTTTTCTCCGAGACTGTTTAATAACTTACGATCGTCCCGTGCTAGGAGAACACCTTTTCTTTGTACGTAGAAAAACAAAATGTATCAAAAAGTATAAAAACGTACAAAAACAGAAAAACAATGTACAAAAACGTAAAAAAAATGTAAAACGTACAAAAACGGAAAAACACACAAAAACTGATAAAAACGTACAAAAACGTTTTTTTATGTACGTTTTTCCGTTTTTGTACTTTTTACGTTTTTGTACATTGTTTTTTTGTTTTCGTACGTTTTAATACGTTTTTATACTTTTTGATATATTTCGTTTTTCTACGTTTTTGTACGGATGAAAACGTATGAAAACGTACAAAAACGGATAAAAATTGATAATAAATACGGGTGAAAACGTACAAAAGCGGACAAATCAGAAAAAAAATTGTACAAAAGTGGACAAATAAAAAAAACCGTACAAAAAACTTATAAAAATGTACAAAATAGTATAAAAACTTACCAATATTTAAACTGATAAAAGCGGATAAAAGCGTATGAAAACGTACGAAAACGTATAATAACGTCGGTAAAAAACGAACCAAAACCGAAAAAAACGTACCAAACATATAAAAAAAACAAAAAAAATTATTAATAATATAAAAATAAATAAAAAAACGTCTAATAGTAATAATAATAATAATAATAATAATAATAAAGACCCTAGAAGCAGAGTTGAAGGTGTTTTCCCGCCTAATATTTCCCGGCCCTTACATGGTGTTAAATTATTGGGTGGGGCTGTTAGTGTGGATTTTGGTTTTAGTAGTGAGCTTGTAATGAAGCGAGTGTCTAAAACCATTGTGCTTATGGATGCGGTCGCTAAGATTAATGATCCTCAATGTGAGATGCTACTTGTTCGTGCCTGTACGGGGATTTCTAAACTATACTTTGCTATGCGCACATGTCTTCCCCGTGTCTTTGAGTCGGTTCAATGTTCCTTTGACGTGGCTCTTCGTTCTGCTTTGGAACGTATTGTCACTACTTATGGGCCAGGGTTTAGCGACTGGCAATGGAGACTCTCCACCTTACCCTTTGCATTTGGGGGTCTTGGCATTTATTCAACAGGTGATGTTTTGAATTACGCCTTTTTTGCTTCACGTTTGCAGTCTGCTGTCTTTCAGACTAAGCTTCTTCGGCATGTTGGTATTGTAGCTTATGGTTTCACCTTTGATGATGCTTTGAGTGTGTTTAACACTTCTATGGAGATTGATTTTTTAAGTAATCCATGTGAGATCGCTGCCCCCAAACTCATGAAGATAATGACAGATATATATTTCACACGGGTTATTAAAGATGCAATATCCACTTTTTCCCTATCATCTCGACAAATGGCTTTATGGAAGTCTCAGATGGAGGACCATACTTCTGACTGGCTTAGGGCGGTTGATTTTGTGCCTGGTCGTGCCGTGCTCGAGGCTGCACAACGTAAACGCGTCAAATATGAGGCTAAGTGGGCATATATTGGATACGAATTTCTCCCATTTTCATTCTCATCTTTTGGATAACTTGAGAATGATGCTGTGACTTTGCTGAAGCGGATCCAAAAGTTCTCCGTGACTCAAGATATTGGGGCATTTCCATGGCTCAAGACATCGGGGCACGTGCAGCTATTCATATTTTTAATAGGATTAGTTTTGTTATTGCCAAAGAAGTGGGGGGCCAGATAGTATCTCGGTTTCCCTCTAATTTGTTGTAATTCTTATTTTTCTAATGAAGTGATGTTTATAATAATAATAATAATAAAATTGAAAAAAAAAATAAAAATAAAAATAAAATAAAAATAAAATATTTACAAAATACATCATGTGGTTTTCTCGCACAATACATCCCTTGTCAGAAGATAACGAAAAAATATTGGTATCGTTCGTCCTCAAGGATGTATTATGTATAACATTTGCCTAACGAAGGATGTAAATTGCCAAAAGTTTCTAACAAGGATGTATTGTGTGAGAAAGTGCAAACCACGGGATGTATTTTGCAGTTTACTCTTGATAAAAAATACAAGACATTGGACAAGTTGACCATAACCTAGTATCTTTCTCTCTATATATACTAGTTGGATACCCGCGCATAGCGGCGGCGATAAAAATTGCTAACCCAACTCGCTCCGCAGCTTTCCCGCAACATCATATTAACATCATTCTCGCTTGTATAAAGACTCACACACTCTCTTACCCATCAAACATTGTCTCCAAAATTATATATTTTTTACGAATCAAGTTTGTATTCAAATTAAAGTTAAAGTTGTTAAAAAAATTCAAAATAACTCTACTAAAAATGTGAAAAGCTAAAAATTTATAAAAATATATCAAAATGGATGTTGAATTAAAGATCACGAAATTTTAAAAAATACGATGAAATTAAATCATAAAAAAAATAAATAGATAAAAAGATTTGTCAAATTAAAAATAAAAGTGATTTTTTAATTAATAAGTGACACGTGTCACTTTATGATGTAATTTTCTAAAATAAGATGGATGGTCAAGATTGCACCTTCTTATCTTAATTTTTGATGGAACCCACGTTGTAAATGCTTTATATAATAGTATAGATATACATCTCATCTCCTCTCATCTCATCTTCTTTTTATTCTCTCACGCCAAACTCTTTTTCTTCTTCAACTTCAAAAACTTTTTATCCTCTCACGCCTACCTACCTCTTCATCTTTTTCAACTTCAAACACCACATCCATCATTATGAGTTACATATTTTGTTCACCCACCACCACCATCATCGATTTCTTCAAAAAGAATTTCGTGTTTGTCCACAACTAAATACCATCTAAATCACTGATGGAGCTTAAAGAAGTTTCTTGGAGGGGCCGAACTAAAGTTGAATATATTTAAAGGGGCCAAAACTTAAAATTGTTTTGATATAACAATGCATGTACACTAGGCATATAGAAAAGGGTAAAAGCCATACAATACCAACGTACTTTCTAAAATTTACCACAATGAACCATTTACTTTTTTATTACCGATATAACCAATGTACTTTCAAATTATTTTTCAACTTGAACAAAACGTTTGTACCGTTAGTTATTATGTGACAACGTTAGTCAATTTAGCTAACGATCGTTTGAGGAAGTTTCAAAAATCGTCCCTGTGGTTTTAATATATTTTTCTTTTTTTCGAAAAAAAAAATTTCGAAATTTTTATAAAAAATTTTGAAAATTTTTTTTTTTCGAAAATTTTTACACATTTTTATAAAAAATATCGAGAAAATTTTTATAATAAAAATTCGAAAAAAAAATTATACATCGTAAATTTTTTATGTTGGTGTAAATTTTTTTTCGTATTTTTATTTATAATATTTTCTCTATATTTTTATTAAAAATGTGTAAAATTTTTCGAATTTTTTTCGTAAATATATTTTTTTTCGAAATTTTTACACATTTTTATAAAAAATATCGAGATATTTTTATAATAAAAATCGAAAAAAAAAATTATAAACACGTAAAAAAATTTTTTATAATAAAAATTCGAAAAAAAAATTATACACATAAAAAATTTACGAAAAAAAGAAGTTTAGAAAAAAATTTTGAAAATTATTTTTTATAAAAATTTGCAAAAATTTTTCGAAATTTTTAAAAAATTTTCAAAATTTTTTATAAAAATTTCGAAATTATTTTTTTCGAAAAAAAAAAAATAAATTTCAAAAATTTTCGAAAAAATTTGCAAAAATTTTCGAAATTTTCGAAAAAAAAAAAAATTTCAAAATTTTTTTTTCGAAAAAAGAAAAATATATTAAAACCACAGGGACGATTTTTGAGCAGCGTGTTATGGCAAGAATGGAGGAGCGATTAGGTCAGTTTGTGGATCAATTGACTGATCGAATGAATGACATGATGAATCCAAGACGACGTAGGGATCATAAAAATCGAGGAAGTAAAGATGAAGGGTCAGAAAACCCGTTCTTTGAGGATGACGATTCATCTTCTGATGACCAACCGGATCGGCCTAGACGAAATTAAAGGGAGGATAATAGGCGTTGGGAATCGGGAATGAGAATCAATATTCCTGAGTTTGATGGGAAAACTTTGAACCCCGAGGGTTTCATTGATTGGCTTGTTACGGTTGAAGAGGTGTTTGAATTCAAAGAGGTTCCAGAAAATAAAAGGGTTTCATTGATCGCTACCAAACTACGTGGTAGGGCATCCGCATGGTGGCAGCAATTAAAACTGACTAGAGAGAGAATTGGAAAGCCAAGAGTCACCAGTTGGAGGAAGATGAAGAAGTTATTGAGGGAAAACTTTATTCCTCATAACTACCAACGATTGATGTACCAGCGGTTGCAAAATCTGAAACAGGGGACCAAGTCTGTTGAAGATTACACAACTGAATTTTACCAACTAATTGCAAGGAACGATATTCAAGAGACTGATGATCAACTTGTCTCTCGTTACATCGGTGGTCTAAGAGTCCAGATCATGGATTCTGTTAACATGTTTGATCCGGTAACACTTTCTGATGCATATCAACGAGCATTAGTTTTTGAAAAACAAAACCGACGGGTTGGAAGTTCGTCTTCTCCTGCCGTAACAGGAGGTAGTTTTGGTTCGGGTAACGTGACTTCTCGATTTGTTCCCAATCAGACGAAAGTGGGTGGTGGTAGTACCGGACCAATTCCTAAGGGGGTTGGAAGTAGTGGTTTGAAATGCTTTAACTGTGGTGAACCTGGTCACCGACAGTCAGAGTGTAAGAAGGCTGGGAAAAGACAATTATTTGTTGATGAGGAATGGGAAGATAATGGTTTGGCAGATAACGACTATGAAGAACATCCAGTGTTTGATGATGAACCATATGAAGAGGAGGTTGTGAGTGGGGATGTGGGGGTGAATTTGATGATAAAGCGCTCCTGCTTGACACCAAAGGCTGTTGGCGATGATTGGCTCAAGCACAACATCTTTCAGTCAACTTGTACCGTTTTGGGTAAGGTTTGCACCTTTGTGGTTGACCCAGGGAGTTGTGATAATTTGGTAGCTGAAGAGGCGGTTCAGAAATTAGGGTTGAAAACAGAGAATCGTCCCAAACCTTACAAGTTACAATGGCTTAAGAAAGGTGGGGAGGTAACTGTTTCCAAGCGTGTCCTTGTTGCTTTTTCTGTGGGAACAACATATAAAGATAGTGTTTGGTGTGATGTGGTGCCCATGGATGCTTGTCACTTATTGTTGGGTAGACCTTGGGAGTATGACCGCAACACCACACATTACGGGAGAGCTAATACTTATAGTTTCTTGTTTGATGGTGTGAAGATAACTTTGATGCCGAATAAACCCAAAGAGTTAGTCAACAAGCCCACTGGTAATTTACTAACACTTTCACAGTTTCAGGATGAATTGCAGATGGTAGATGATGCTTTTGTGCTAATTGGGAAAGAGGTGGCTCCGGATAGCAAAATTCCTGAGGCTAGGTTTCATTTACATAAGGAATTTTGTGGTGTTTTCCCTAATGAGTTGCCTGATAGATCCCCGCCTTTGTGTGACATCCAACGCCATATTGATTTGGAGTCTAGTTTACAATTTCCTAACATGGGGGAGAGTGAGGATTTGCGTAGGCAGGTTAAGGATTTGGTTTCTAAGGGTTACGTTTGTGAAAGAATGAGCCCGTGTGCTCAACCACGTAGACCTCTTGATTTAATGTCTCTTTATGTTTTTGGTTCTGTTCCTGAGAAAGTGCATGATTTTGTTGAAGGTTTGCCTTATCATGGTGATTCATCTCATGATGATCTTGTTGGAAATTCGAGGACGAATTTTGTCTATCCGTGGAGGAATGATGCAGGCCTAAGTGTTGAAGAACGAGCCCTTTTGTTTCTAAAGGCACAAGACCGTGTGAAGGAAAAGGCCTAGAAGTTTCGTGATGCATAGTCAAAGTCAAAACATTGACTTTCTTTAACTTTATTTAAGTTTTTTTGTTTGGCAATAAACTTTGATTAGGAAAGTATTTAATTTCTAATCAATTATAAATTTAGGATTAGGAAAGTCAAATTAATCTTTATTTAGATTGATTCTAGTTTTCCTATAAATATAGAGTATTTTCTTTGTATTAAGATATATCTTTGAGTTTTGATAATAAAAGCTTTTGCTTTGTTCTTGGCGGTTTGCTAAGATTCTCTTAATAATCGGTATTCGTTTGAATCAACGGTTGTTGGAGTTTGCCTGATTATCGGTATTCTTTTGAATCAACGATAGTTGGAAGAATTGTTTCTGGGTATTCGTAGAATCAACAGATCCAATTTATTTATCTCTTTTCACGCTACATCAGTTGACCAATAAACACTTTATGATCTTAGGAAAAGGATACTTAAGCTGGTTCCTTATTCTTATAAAATGGATTTACGTGACTTTCATTCTACCCATTCTCATTGAGCTAAACCATCTATTTGGCCCATTTAAGATAAATTGTAACCCAAGCCAGCCCATATATAAGTGAATGGGTCAATATCGCCATTAACAATTGTGAAACTGTATAATTATTACTAAATAACATATGCATGCATAGAGAAGAAACAAAAAATACCAGAATTTCCGGGCGTTTCTATCAGGTCAACTTCAATCCTGTCCTCCCATTAGCCTTGGTTAGATTTATTCAGTTGTGCGAATGATTGAACTGCATCAGATGGATATCAAAATTTTAGGACATATGCTTTGGCTGCTATAATGAAATAAGCAAAAAAAGCTTTTCAGGTGTTACTAGTCTAACCTAGTCAGTTCAAGAGCGCATAAATAAAAAGTGTTAGTTTAAGGGTCATGTTTTTTTGGCAAATGAACAATGTCCAAACTTGGGTCAGTATCCCACAAGTACTTAACTCGGGTGATCTTTAGGCTTTCCGGTGATCTAAAAGGCTATAAAACTTCAAACTTAAACTACTCAAACTAAGTTTTCTAAACGCAGTGAGAACTGATGAAGGTGACTTTTCGATCTTCTCCTTGTGGATTCTATAGCAAGGTTTTTTTAGTGCTACTTTGCCACAGTGAACTTCTAACTTTGGTTTCCTCATTTGGGTTCAAACATAACTGTATTCCTAGAAACTACAACTTAAGACATATATAGCCTCAGCTTGATTTGATTTATCAAACATGATCCAACATAATTTTGTGTGTTTATGTGACTGTTAGAAAAAGTGTGTCACTTTTTAAGCATATTGTATATGATAACAGTAACAGTTACACCAATGGGTTGTGGTTAAACATTCAAACCTTAATAGTAACTGTAAGAGATGCCATTAATGGCTTATATTTCTTGAATTGTTAATCTGGAAAAGACCAAAAAAAATATGCAAACATTAACAGAAATGTCAGTCCTAATATCAGAAACTAATTATTAAAACGTTAGTTGTGTAAAATAAAACGATGCGCATTAAATACTTATAATAACTGGACCTGTGAGGCTGTGCAAGCTATGGTGCCTGCTTTGCGGCCTGAAGGAACATGGTAGAATCTACCTTCCATTGCTTAAATGCCACACAACTTAGCATGAATGAGATAGCATTTTTATCCCCGCCACCTCCATGTTTCTGTAACGATAAAAAATTATGTAAACGTTCAAATACTAAGATAGTTGACAAAAGATCAGCACTTTTGTTTTCCGAACCTACAACTAATCACATATTAATTACTAAGGGTAATCTATTGAAAATTATAACCAATGGAACAAATTATAATCCACTAACCAATTACCTATAAAAGGGATGAAGTAACATACAACACGCCGACATGTAATAATATAAAGGGCCACATCCAAGGACGAGATCGAACAATAACACTTCGAATTATGCGTACAATAAAATAGCTAGCCACCATCATTCGAAACATATTATGGTATGTGCTGCTACTTTTTTATTGTGTAGATACATATCAGTTTATGGATGATAAAGGATTAAATTTTCTAGACTATTTGTGTGTTCCAAAAGGTGTTTAAAGGGTTCATCACTTAAGGTGCCTCCCTTTATGTCATAAGAGACATCAAATATCATATACTTTGGTTGGAGTTATTAATGCACACCATACAAGTTCCTATGCAAATTTCATATAACAATATATACATAATAAATACACAAACATACGCATTTTGATACTCCTTGTAAGACAACAACATCAGTATAATTAAACCACATGTTAAGAAGATTGCGCTCAAAGATACAAACCTATTCATGATTGGATTGAATTAAGATTACAGTATGTGATGAAGAATATGGTTTTCGGTAGTAGGGTTTGTATGTATCTATATAGATACAATTTAGGGCTTTCTTTAGTTTTATAGGTCACGTATCTAAACATAATGAGTAATTATGGGTGCCATGTCATCAATGAGGTGGCGCCCAGTCACTAAATCATGTTTATACAGTCATATTTAGCCCCATATATATGTTATACATAATACATACCTATAACATATATATCCATACCCATATATATCATATATATACATATAACATATATACATATAAACAAATATACATATAATACATATATACATACATACAAATATATTATATCAATATATATAGTATCTACATAAATAAATTTATATCACTAATATCCGAACAATTATTATAGCTTAAAGAACTTTCAAGGTCAATTAAACTAGTACTATTTTTTAGCTTGTTATCATCAAATTACTCGAAATTTCTAATGCTAAAATAGAAAACTAGACATATCTTCATATAATTTAAATTGGTCAAACATACTTTAAAGTGATGAAATAGCTTGATCGGTGTATTTTGATTCTACGTTCATTTTTTTAGTAATTTCTTTGGCAGAAATGAAAGCATTTTAATGTCCGTTATCTTTATGATTTTTACAGAAAAAGAAAAGACCTTTTAATTCTTTAATAACATCATTAATACAAATATCTTTTGATTGCAAATTTTTACTAATGAAATTGATTCCAAACAACAAGTTATTCCACGTAACCAATCCTAACAGAAACCAAAAATCACATAGTTGAATAACGTTTTGCTATATTATGTGCATTTATAGCTTCTTTTATTTGTGAGACTTCATAAATTGAGCTTAGTTTTTTTTTAAATTGTAAGCTTATAAGTACAAACATAAAGGGTAAAAAAATAATAAACATTTATCGCTAAATTTGAGGCCTTACATTATCTAGGATCTTTAAAGATAATGAACAAAAAAACATATGACTAAATCTCTTTATATATACAAGGTCTTAAAAAATCGGGGGCTTAAAGTCCTACCTTTAGGGTGTGTTTATGTGTGTTTAGTGCTAAGCTATGAGTTCGGGTCTTATGTTTAATGTTATATAAGCGAGCTTATTTGCTTAAGAGTAGGCGGGGGGGATGGGTGTTGGGAGAGCTCATAAGCCGTTGAGAGAGTTTGGGATTAACTTTTATTAAACATAAGGTGTGTGTGAGGGAGACGTGGAGGCTTGGCTAAGCTTATGAGTTGGGCTTATGTTTATGTTATATAAGCGGCTTATGGCTTATATATCGTAAGCTCATAAGCCGTTGAGTGTTTGGATTACCTTTTATTTAATAAGTTGATAACTTCAAATGTTTGGTTTAGTTTAAAGTGGTAAATTACTATAAAAGACATGGGTTGACAAAAATATTAATGTTAGATTAAGTATATTTGAGGGTAAATTTGTAATTTATAATGCAACATGTTATATAAGCTACACTTTTATGGCTTATCAAAACTACTTTATATAAGCTCATAAGCCCACTCACATAAGCTTAGTCAAACACTTAGTTTGAGCTTATTTAAGCTCAACCCCACCTAAAAAACCACACTTTTATGGCTTATCAAAACCACTTTATATAAGCTCATAAGCCCACTCACATAAGCTTAGTCAAACACTTAGTTTGAGCTTATTTGACACATAAGCCCACTCACATAAGGTATGTTTGGCAAGAGGCTTATTGAGGCTTATCGGGGCTTGAGCTTTTAAATTAAGTCGGCTTATAAAATAAGCCTTGTTTGTCACGCGAGCTTATGAAAGGGCGTATAAGTCATAAGTCTCTATAAGCCTCAGCCCATAAAAGGGGCTAAAAACTTTAGCCTGGAGCATTTGAACCATAAGTTACTTATACACCCACAAATATATCTAACATATACCAAAATTACTCTATAAGCCTCATCCACAGCTTATTCCAAACAAGTTTACAAAAATACAAATTTTAATTTCGATGTATAATATAAGCCATAGCTCCAGCTCCAACACAAGCTTAAGCCCCAGGCCCGACCCATTTAGCCAAACATACCCATAAGCTAATAAGTTCATAAGCCCACCATATAAGTTTAGCCAAACATTCTCTTAGTTGCTTTACCTTCGAGTCTGTGATAAATAACCCTCAAACATGTTTGTAGCCATATCGACTATTTTTTTTGGTATGCCTATCGTTCATGTGACAAACGACTGGCCAAGTGGTAAGCTACGTAACTTTCTCACTAAGTGTCAACAGGGACGAAACTGAAAGATAATAGAAATTAATATTGATTGGATTGATTTCATTACATAACAAAACATGTTTATTTATAATAGAACATAGCTTTGGGAATAAGCTACTAAACCCTAGATCTAATGGACCGCAAGCCCACAATGGCTTGGGCCAAAAATTTATGCGTCTAACACTCCCCCGCAGTTTGAACGGGGTCTTCGATACGGACAAACTGGATGAATGTTGAAGCCGATTCTTCTTCTCTTTTTCTTCTTTGTTGCTCGTTTGCACGGAGATTGACTTGTATTTGACGACATAATTGTATATATTGCTTCACAGTTTCCTCCATTTTTGTATGACGTTTGCTATTTTTTTTACGTCATGGCTTATTTTGCCTTTAGGAGGGAGCGGCAATTTGTTGGACAACTTTTGTTGTCAACGACAATGATCTTCGACAACGAAAACAATCAGATGAGAAAAAAAGGGTTGACCTAGGCAACTCAACAATTTTTATTTTTTTGTGTTTTGACGGCTAGAGTTTAAGGTTTATGCATTGAATACGAAAAGTAAAATCCTAAATTAATAAAAACAATAAAGCGGAAAAAAAGCGAGAATCCCCTCCGGATCCGCGACAATTAGCCGATGCGCGAGGATACAATTTTTTTTATTGGTGGATCTTACCTAGAGCTGTGATACCATGAAAGATAATAGAAATTGATATTGATTGAATTGATTTCATTACATAACAAAGCATGTCTATTTATAATAGAACATAGCTTTGGGAATAATCTACTAAACCCTAGATCTAATGGACCTCAAGCCCACAATGGCTTGTGGCCAATAATTTATGGCTTCTAACAGGAAACCAGGACACAATTGGACCCAGGTGGCATTTACGAAAAATTATACTAAATTTTTTATGACGTTTGCTATTTTTTTTACGTCATGGCTTATTTTGCCTTTAGGAGGGAGCGGCAATTTGTTGGACAACTTTTGTTGTCAACGACAATGATCTTCGACAACGAAAACAATCAGATGAGAAAAAAGGGTTGATCTAGGCAACTCAACAATTTTTTTTTGTGTTTTGACGGCTAGGGTTTAGGGTTTATGCATTGAATACGAAAAGTAAAATCCTAAATTAATAAAAACAATAAAGCGGAAAAAAACGAGATCCCTCCGGATCACCGACAAGTAGCCGATGACCGGAGGATAGCAATTTTTATTGGTGGATCTTACCTAGAGCTGTGATACCATGAAAGATAATAGAAATTGATATTGATTGGATTGCTTTCATTACATAACAAAGCATGTCTATTTATAATAGAACATAGCTTTGGGAATAAGCTACTAAACCCTAGATCTAATGGACCTCAAGCCCACAATGGCTTGGGCCAATAATTTATGCGTCTAACACTCCCCCGCAGTTTGAACGGGGTCTTCGATACGGACAAACTGGATGAATGTTGAAGCCGATTCTTCTTCTCTTTTTCTTCTTTGTTGCTCGTTTGCACGGAGATTGACTTGTATTTGACGACATAATTGTATATATTGCTTCGCAGTTTCCTCCATTTTTTATGACGTTTGCTATTTTTTTACGTCATGGCTTATTTTGCCTTTAGGAGGGAGCGGCAATTTGTTGGACAACTTTTGTTGTCAACGACAATGATCTTCGACAACGAAAACAATCAGATGAGAAAAAAAGGGTTGATCTAGGCAACTCAACAATTTTTTTTTTGTGTTTTGACGGCTAGGGTTTAAGGTTTATGCATTGAATACGAAAAGTAAAATCCTAAATTAATAAAAACAATAAAGCGGAAAAAAAAGCGAGATCCCTCCGGATCACCGACAAGTAGCCGATGACCGGAGGATAGCAATTTTTATTAGTGGATCTTACCTAGAGCTGTGATACCATGAAAAATAATAGAAATTAATATTGATTGAATTGATTTCATTACATAACAAAGCATGTCTATTTATAATAGAACATAGCTTTGTGAATAAGCTACTAAACCCTAGATCTAATGGACCTCAAGCCCACAATGGCTTGGGCCAATAATTTATGCGTCTAACAGGAACCAGGACACAATTGGACCAGGTGCATTTACGAAAATTTATACGAAACGAGGAACACAAATTTTTAAGACCAAGTACACTTAGGAAAAATTTAACAAAATTTAACACTACGCCACAAAATTTAGCAATATTTAACATTAAACCGCAAAATTCCATAGGGGTCCCGGCCCCCCCCGGGACACCCACTTTTTCCGTCCGTGATTGTCAAGACATATTCATGTTTGGGTGACTAGGAAAAGTGTTGAAAACGATGACGGGAGTACTTGAATAAACCACGTGTATCGAGTTAAAGATTCAGCCTCCTTGAATAACATAAACAGGAAAAATCTAGTCGATTTTCACTATCATTTATGTGATACACAGTATATGCTTTGTATTCTTTTGCGTTCAATTATATCTATATACTATGATCGGGATAAAACGACGTAGTATTACGTCGCTTGCTATCAGTGTTTTCCACTGGGCTCCCGGTTTAAACCAGCCCATTTAGGAGTTTTTTTTTTTTTTTCTTTAAGTAGGCAATATAAAAAAAATGCTCGACACAAAATAGGAAAAAAAATTACAAAAGTATTGACTTATTTATATCAATAAATACCCGCGACGTGAGGCCCAACACATAAACCCATATAGAAAAAAAAACAAAACTATTAAACATGAGACCGAAAAATAAACCCGCAAAAAATAAAAAAAATTAAAAAAAACAAAAAAAACATAAAGCCTCGCATCAACGCACTGATTTATTCAGATAAAAAAATACCCGCGACATGAGGCCCAACACATAAGCCCATATAAAAAAAACTATTAAACATGAGACCGAAAAAATAAACCCGCACAAAATAAAAAATAAAATAAATAAATAACGCCTCGCAGCAACGCGTGAGCAATCATGCTTTTATTATATACATATACTATGTGTGGAATAAAACTATGTCGTTTTGACATAGTTGCTACAGTGGTGCTACAGTAACAGGCCCATTGGGCTCTTACTTTGGGCCGGCTCATTTGACATTTTTTTTTTCTTTAACGAGGCAACTTTAAAAAATAAAATTGCTGGAAAACCGTAACAGGCGAACCCTGCCGCCGTGGAAAACCGTTGCGTTACTTATGTTAGTGTTGACATTTTCTTATGATATTTTAAGGCAGCAATTATGCATATGCTTAAAATTAGGCCTACATATATTTCACAAGAGTTGGAGCCTTTTTCTTCTTCATTCTTTAGTTACCCCGCAATTGGCCTTGGGGTAGTGTTAGTCGACATAAGTTGTATTTCTTTCATATTCGTCGTGCATGTGATCACATTAACCAAATATCGCATTGTTTAGATATTTATTATGTGAAACCACCTCCGTAATAAGAAGTTTTACTTGTTTTACATAATAACTTAGTTTCGAAGAAAAACGTGTGACGATATTTTTTTTCTTCTCTCTTTTTGGGTTGTATTATTACAGAGAAGACAAAAAAATGCAGACACACTTTGTGTATCACCTTCAAAACCTTTGGAGCCTTTCATACAGTAGAGTATTGTTGGACCATCAAAGTCAAATTTATAGCTAAGTTTTGGAATGATATTATATACTCATGTCTTGTTTTATTGAAGGTTGCTTCTTTGATTATTCTATGTCATGTACCTATCAAAGCTTTATACATGTCTTGGAAATTTAATAATTTTGTCACATACTTATGGTAGTTAAAACTTTGGAACTAAATTTTTGTAATCATCTGAGACAGTGCTTTGCATCGAATGTTAAGATCCTTAGATCGAGTTTTGTGCTCTGATTTATATGATCGAGTCAAACTCGAGCATGGTAGTGTTTCGACAACTCAGCTCGATTACATCCTTAATTCAGAACATGCGCCCCAAAATAAGATATTTTTGGCACATGTTTTGGCGGTAAAAAAATGGACTCAAGGAGAGGTTTCTGTAAGCTATTAAGCTATACCCATATTGCGGGTTGTTTCATGCCATAAATAAAATCGAACACTCAAGAAATCCATTGGACAGGCGGATTCGCATCTCTTACAGCCGACACAATCCTCTGTTCTTGGAGCGTAAGCTATTTGTTTGGCTTTACATCCGTCCCAAGGTATCATTTCTAATACATCCGTAGGACAGGCTCGGACACATTGAGTACACCCGATACATGTACCATAAATCTTTACTGAATGCGACATTGGATCGATATTTTTGAACGTGATAAAGTTTCAATCTAGTAAATTGATAAATGAATTATATACCCAGTTTTTTCTGGATCGACAGTGCCAAACTACTATGATTTCTTATCTTTGTGATAATATGATCATATATATTTTGGATGTGTCAGTTAAGAAGGTATAAGACGTGTCAAATGGGTTAAAACTTTTGGGGCTTGTGATTATCTTATAGGTGTATACGTGCTTAAGGGGATACCTCTTTAGCGAAGAGTGATGCTTTGCAATAGTTTTTAACTTCGGCTTCTGTTTTACATAATTTGATGTTAAAAAAAGAAGTTAAAAGGGCTATAATATTGAAATTACATCCAGATAAAAAAACCAATGCCAAGGCTAAATATTACCAGACCGTACTAATATAAATTCAGTACTGTTCAAAAAAAAACTAGTATAAATTCAGTCATGTATATTTGATAATTTGAATTCAGCTATTATGTTTTTTTTTCTTTTCACCAATTACAAATCTTAAAAAATAAATATCTGAATACACGCATTTAAGCATCATTTTACATTTTACTAGTTATTTTTTAGATATAATAACATTATTATATATATAATCATAAGAGATGTAAATTACTCTTCACGCTAAGCACTGTTGATCGTCCAACCCAACTGTGTTAACCCAGCCCACATGTTGATACGTGCTAAATATCTACACCTTCGTTTTGTTGCAGATCACTCTAGAAGATACTCCTTTGATCACTTCTAACATATGAGATGTACATCTCATCTCCACCCCTTTCTCAGATGTGACTCATCATTGTGGGGTTGTGACAATTGTTGGGGTTTGCTTTTTGAATGATAGGATTGCATACGCTGATTTTACTGTGGGGTTGTGACGATTTTATTGTGAGGTTGTTACGATTGTTCAGGTTCAGTTCTTCAATGAGATTCTTTGCTTTTGGGGTTAGTAAGTTTTTAATTTTGATTTAAGTTTGTATTGATCCATTCTTGGCTTCCGTTTTTGGTGATTAAATGCAAAAAACCTCTTTTTTTGTGATTGATGGGGTTCTTATGTAGAATTAAGGGCTTTTGTTTGTGGTCTGAGATTCAACGGTGGTTTACCTAGGTCACAAACACTATGCCGGCTACCGGTGGCGAATACTATAATTAGGTATGTTTTTACTTTTTAAAATTAATGATATGGATTGGTTGTAAGTTTTTTACTGTTGCATAAATAATCCATATAAAGCTTTAGGGAGTTTGACTATTGCGATTTTGGTTAGATTGGTTGACCTACCGTTGCCTCTATTGATTCTAGGATTTTTTATTATTGGATACATAATCTACCTATTTTTATGCAATACGTTTTAAGGCGAGTGGTTTAAAGTTATATCTTATTTGGATGTTTATTTTTTTAGGAATGATGACGAACCCAGCGACACGAAACAACGTCGTGTGCTGACTGAAATAATAATGTTTATGATGTTCGCGTTTATATGTTTTGTCCCCATAACATACGGACGCGAGGCTTGTATTTTGATGGAGTTACCCCAATCGGATTGTTGTTACAGCCAAGGTAAATTGGCGAGGTAACATGACCCGGGCTATGCTTGCAACCACAAATGCTGTTTCGTTTTGCTTTTATATTTGCAGACATTGGCTGTGATGATCTTTATAATATGGCAGAGTGCGAGTATTGCTTGCATCAACAACCTCCATGAGCGCAGGCACATCAATTACTCTGAGCCAAATTTGTTATACGCAATAGCCGTTTAATACGACGACATTTTTGTCGTCTAAAAACCATACAATGTAACCCAACCCAAAATCAGCCTACGTCCGTATAGCAAGTATATAACATCTCCATCTCTATTTTTTGGCGTTCTTTTAGCATAAGCCTACATATGGGCCACCACTATTTTATCGTGGAGTGACATGCTCCGAGTGACTATGCTCCTATGTATAGTAAAAATAAGTGAGGAGGTTGTCTGCTTTAAGTTGCACCGCTGGAAATTATTCACAAGTGTGACAAGACAGCCGTATCTTGGCGGGGCGTTTATACCTAACGAGCCCATGGCGGTTGTTGAAAAAGGGATACTTAGCCGACATGTCAGTTTGGCTAAATTGCTATTGTTCAGGGCGGGGAGAATGATCCGTATTTGGCGGGCCGTTGACACTATCACAGCGGACAGTGGTTTTGGCAATCAGGTCTTTAGCTTAACTTTTGGTATGCAGATGTTATGTGTGGGTTTGCATGCTCCGTGTACATGCCTGTATATTGTTTTTCCACTTTTGCTCCGCATAAATGTTAGTCTTTTGCTGGTATACATGAAATTACAGACCTTATCAGAGAGTCAAAATCAATACTGACTTTCGCATGCAATGATGACAACTATCTATCTACCATGGTTGGTTCACAGAGTTTCGCGTCTTGGCAAGGCAGCCACACACCGATTGTGCTTGCAATCGTCGTGGGAATCTGGTACCACTTCGGTATTTGTTTACCTGAGCCTTATTTTTCATTGTTTTACAGCGACCATTGGTTGATGTCTAAGTAATTTGCGATCCATTATAGTGCAAATTGCATGTGGAATTGTATCAGAAATTTATATTTATAATTTATAACCATACCATGGAGCATGTCGTTCCCAGCCAAAATATTGTTGACCCATTGTTAGGCTGCGTATGTGGGCTTCAATCTCCTATTTTGTGTCAAGAAGATTATTTTGAAAACAATAATTCTTTCAAAGGTACAATGTTTTGTTTGTTTTGATTAAAACGATATCGTTTTTGCCAATATCATTTGTTTTTGGCCATTATTGGTTACTGTGCTGATCATCGTGGGCTACAATTATCGTGGTAGGTTCGTTTCTGATGTTTTTGTTCTTTCCCATAGTTGTGTATGCGTACGTATGATGTGCCGTTCGGCCTATTACTTTTTTGCAAAAGGACTAATTTGTCTGTAGCACCTAAAGATGTTCATGAGAATTATATTCAATTTGGTCTAGAACGTGACGTGCCTGTCACAGCGGCAGTGTTTGCAACACACCAGTTATCAGAGTCAGGCTTTTAATTTAGTGCATTGCTTAATATAATAAAGAAGTGCAGTAGCATTAGAGCCTTCAGATGAAGGTATATTATAGCTGATATCCGTATGCTGTTAGCTAATGCTTTGTGTTTAGCATTTGAAATGGTTTTAATCTATTTCTATTCTTTTTTTTGCCAGCGAAGCATTTTATGTTGATCGGAAGTAAGCTGCTTACAAATTAGGATTTCAAAGAGGTAAATTGGTGGAGTTGATACGTTGACGCAAGAAACTGATTCATTGGGCCGGCTGCGCTAACATGGTTCAATAGGAAAGCAAGTGACCAAAATCTTTTGCTTGGTGGAATTGTTGGTGGGTCTGATGCTCACAGTTTCGCTGACCACATCTGAGCAATTTGACCGGCTACATATAACACAATGCCCCGATCTTGGGTTCAACATGATGAAAGCGATTGCAATATTGATAAGGTACGGCATTTGAACCAAATGGTGGGAGTGGCTCAATCACTTAGAAATATATGAGTTGCAATTCAGATTTAGGTTGGCGCCTTCACATGAACCATCATATAGAGCGTCGAAAGGGACGAATTGCATGTCACCAAAAACAATAGTAATAGAGGTTTCTCAGCTTGAGTTTTCCTTTGAGTGTCATAGTAGGTAATTATTGTTTGCATAATGCTAAGTTTATTACAATATAATATAAGAATTTTATATTTAACTAGAAATAGTGATTTTATGATTTAATCATACAGATCCATTGTGTTCACTACTTTCATATCCAAGCTATATAGTGTTTGATGATTTTCACATGATCCAAATAAAATTATTAAGGATACATACTGTTATGTGTCATACATAGAATGAAATGTTGGACTATCTTTATATTATTAATTAAAATTTGTGTACTGATGTTGTTTTTATATAATTTGCAGAATTCTTCAGCATTCAGAGAAGTACCTATTGTTATCATGTCAGCTGAGAACATCCTAATACACATTGATCGGTAAGATTCTGACTCATATCTGATTTTATTGCATATTAATTCCTTACTTACTTATGTCTGAACTCGAGAAGACATTGCATGAGGTTGAATATCATCTTTGATGAATCAAAGACGAAGGTGCAACAGCTTGAAGATAAATCGCGGTCAAAAAGTCAATGGTGGAACAACAAAGAGCACATTTACAGATTTTGCAGTTATCAAATTTGGTGCACCCAAGGTATGAACACAGGCCATTTATGTAGAAATGTATTACAACTTTCAGTATATGTATGTTTTAAAGTTACAACTTTTGGTATCAACAAGTGTTTGGCATTCTGTTTTTACAAGATTCTTTGATTAGTGTCATTGTGTGATATGTCATAGCCATTTCTGGGCAAATTTTGATTTATTTGCTTTGTTTTGTGGGTTGTTTTGTTGTCTGTTTAAGGATGGAAATGTACTAATGCTACGTGACTTTCTTATAAGCACCTTAATAAGGCCCGCGGCAACGCGCGAGGTATCTTGCTTGTTACTCAATATATTATAGAGCATCACGAGTAAAAACAAAAATACTATACAACTAATTGGGCTTATTTTAATCAAAAGCTAAAAAGCCCCAAAATCAATAACCCACCACACACACAAAAAACTTATCCATCATAAGATATTTCTCACGTCTTTAGCATGTAAAATTGAATATGCAATTTGGATTTTTTTAATATGTGCCCTAAGGACACATGATAAACAAGGTCAGTCAGTGATTGTAGGGTCTAATGCTGATGATTAATAATGATTGCTGACCATTTAGATTATGACACATAAGCTTTGGTACCCTCTTTATCATGTGCCTTATGTCACATGTTAGAAAAACCCATGCAATTTTTATAAAGCATAATATTTTAATGCAAGTATATTATCTTTTCTGTCAATATGTTGACATGCATCGGCCGTTATTTTGTTCTCATCCATTATAGGTGGATGTACCTTTTCATACTCGCCTATAGCAACATGATTTTATAACGGCTAATAGTTATAATGATATTTTAGTTAAGCGTTTGTGTAACGTTTATGCGTATAACCTAATATATAAAGCATGAAGGGTTCTACAGTATATAAGTAAGCCTAAAATTTTAACCAAGTCTAACCCATATTAGAACTAGTTTTAATGCCCGTGCACGCACGGGGCTTAGACATATGTTTTTCTTAAATATAAGTATAATTTTTAATTTTTTCTGTTTTATAAATTATATTATAGAGTATTATTGAAATTGTGACTCGAAATTGTGAGCCGACTAATACCAGCGAAACTACCCATTTAGGTAGCCCGGAGTCTGCTCAAGTGAACCTCCAAGGCCACAAGGGGATTAATTTTCCCCTCGTTATATTCGAACCATTGACCTCCACTTTGGAAAGCTGGTATTCTTACTGTTGGGTATTCAGTTGATATTGTATATGTTTTATGATTATAGTTGCATGAGTGTGTCACCTATACTTAGGATCCATGGTCATATTTTGTGTTAAAACATGCAAAATTTTAGCCTCATAATCGAATTTAAAAACATCAAGTTGATTTATCAAAAACGTCAATATTCATAGAATATAAAAAAAACTCAAATAAGTATTATATTTTGTGCATATAATATGTTTTGGTCAAACAAAGATTTACCGATTGTATATATTTAATACATATATATGGGTTTTTCTAACTTGTGCCGTAGGGGCACATGTTAAGAAAGGGTCCACAGCCTGCGTGTCACCGTTTGAATGACCAAAAAATATTTAGTGGTCTTCATATGAGGCCCCACAGCCACTGGCCACTCAGAAGATGACACGCAGGCAGTGACCCTTTCTTAACATGTGCCCTAGAGCACAAGTTAGAAAAATCCTACATATATAAATGTAAAAAGAGTTTTACTTATTTTTTCCGTCACCAACATTTTTTTAAGATATAAAAGTGGCCCAGATTATTGTATATAATTTATAGGCATACACACATGTCAATGGAAAATTTAAATGTCAGAATGTTAGTACGTATTAAACCAAAAGAAAATAGCTAGAAAACCATTTTTCTATATTTATGATATTTTATGTGCTTCGGTGTTTTTCTATTTGGTTTTATAACATGATTTCAGGCCGCCAATGAAAAATTCACCAAAAAGTCTTCGGGTAGATTTGTGATGTGATTAGATACTGTTAACTCTTTGTTTGAAAGTAAAAAATTGTTTACGTTTGTTGTATTTAAAATATAAAGTCCAGTGGTATAAAGTTTAAGGGGTTATTTGTTTATTTTTCAAAGTTATAATAAAATTTATAAATTTATAAATTTACACTTAACTCCATATAATTTATTTAAAATTAAAAATCACCAAAGTTTTATAAATTATCTCCTCTTTTTTCAATTTTTTTTACAAATTTGACACTTATATGTTTATGTGTTTTTTTCAATCATATTTCTCCACCAAATTTTTTTCAATTTTGACTTTTTATTGAACAATCAGATCGCACGATTTTGCCTACGTGGCAAAATCAAGCGTTCTGATTGGTCCAATTTTAGAATTCATAAGATTTAATCTCGTAGGAAACTTTGAAATGATGTAATTCTTTTATTATATAAAGAGTAAATTGCAAAAATCGTCCCTAAGGTTTTGTCAAATTGCATGTTTCGTCCCAAATAGTTTGAAAGTGCATAGATAGTCCCAAAATCAATATTTTTCAAAAAATTACGACTGGGAGCATGCAATTGGCAAACTCCTTAAGGATGAATATGCAATTTCGGCAAAAGCCTTAGGGACGAAACCCCATGCAAATTTGGCAAAACCTTAGGACTATCTATGCACTTTCCAATCTATTTGGACCGAAACATGCAATTTTTGGCCAAAACTCATAGGGGACGCTTTTTGCATTGAATACCTTATATAAATAGAAAGATGTTTATACGTAATGAAATGAAATGAAATATTTTATTAAAAGGCAATTTCACATCTTCTCTCATTTTAGTTGGATTTTTTAATGGCAATTTTTTCACATCCTATACTATCTATCTCATAATATATATCAAGGTTTTCAAGATCGGGATCCTACCCAGGATCGTTTTCGTCTTTCCAAGATCGAGATCGTAAAGTCGGATCTGGATCGTCCTACTATAATTTCATTGTCTTAATAGTCTTTGTAATATTATACAAATCTACAAATTATTATATATTATAAATACAAAATTATATTAATGTTTCATAGAAATGTTGTCCTAAAATATGATTATGAAATGTTTAAGACGATTAACATGTTGTTTTTTAAATTCTACGAAACACAACCCATACATTTGTAGTTCTTTAGTTTTTGGTTCGAGAAAAATAAGATCGGATCGGAGTAGATCTTAAGATCCTATGGTCAAGATCAGGATCCTATAAGATCTTAAGCATACAAAGATCCTATGTAGGATCTGGATCGTTTTTGCTTTGCAGTATCGTAAAATCGTAAGATCCTAAGATCAGGATCGAGATCTTAACAACCATGATATATATTTCACAAATGCCTCAAGCGAAGCTTGAATCCACGACCTCTAGGTTGGTGGGGAACACACATACCACTAGACCAAAGACCAAGAGTATTTTAGTTGAAAATTTCATATTTACCCAACCATTATACATTGTGCATTCAATGGTTATATTTTTGGCATATATAAAATTAATAAAAAAAAAAGGTGATATATGAAATTATTTCTTTTATTAATTCATTATTGTGTCTTCTTACCTATTGTTTGTAGCGCGGCCATATATATGCATGTCAACGCTTTCAAATTATAAAGTTAACTCATGCAGTACAAAGTTATACGAGTATAAAGTTATATGAATGTAACGCGTTTTAGTTCTTATTATTTAAATAACGTTTTCTTATAATGATATTTTTTATACAAGCAAAATTAATTTTATAAAATGGACGACCAAAGCTATGTTTGGCACCCAAGATTATAGAGGGATTGTGATTATTTTCTGAAAAAAATAAGCTATTTAAAATATAAGTTTCGTTTGGCAAATGAACTTATATGAGATTATAAAAAAAATAATCTTTCATAATCTCTTAAAATCAAATGCTACTTCATGTAGCTTATAATAATAATCTCTTTTCATAATCTCCATCTCTATCTCCATCTACAGCTCCATCTCCAGTTCCAGCAACAGTTACTTTCGCCAAACATACCCCAAGTGGCTGGCTAAACGAAAAAAGAAAAAATTCATTAGGCTTCATCTAACATTCTCTAAGTAAAAAAAACACACGTAACATTTCTAAAGCACCATTATCAAAATACAAACAATAAATATAACCTAATAACAGAATGTCAAACATATAACACGAAAACGATCAAATTCAAAAACAAGAAAATGACACTTCAAAAAAAATTACACGTCGCAGAAAAAAGTTGCCTCGCCGCAACGCGCGAGTCGATTACACTTCGTTTCTAATAATTAGTACGAGTAAAATGTAAGCTAATGCTTAAATACGTGTATTTAGATTGGGCCACATTTTATTAATAAACTCTTAATTGGGCTATAGCTAATAAGTCACCTGGGCAACAGTTTACTCTTTTGGGCTGATTCAACTATTGAAGATCCACTTTCTCTACTAGTGGTTATATACTTCAAAAGTCCTTTTTTTTGCTATATATGGTACAGATGAAATAAATTGAAAAAGTGAAATACATAGCAAATTCTGGTTAACTGATCTGGTTATGGTTTTAAAGTAGATTCTTATGATTTGTAACTTTTGTTTGTCAATTGTCATGAGTCATGACACTTGATGGAATCTTGGTGCTCATCAAAAAAACTTGATGCCAATTTGTTTATCTATCTACATGTAGTTTACAACTAAACCTTGCTTATAATTTGCTCGTGCGAATCTTAAATTAGTTCATATGTTCAACATCTTTGCTATAGGTTTCCTACTTCACAATACAATGTAGATAACAACTAGAATAACTTGGTTCGTGCAATATAGCTGAAGTATACAAGTTTTGTGCTCCGATGCGAAATCATGATACAGTAGAATTAAAGTTGCAACGTCAGTTGATCTCTGCAAATCAACTCCATCCATCACTAAGAACAAGAGATAGAAGTTTTCAAAGATGTTAAAGTATCTTGACCTACTATTACAAGGTGCTAATATGACATGGTCATCAACTCGATTCTTAACATATGTATGTTCTTTCTCCAATTAGTCATAAACAAGTATATACATACAAGAAGATATGTAATCATCGTCACAACGCATTTTGAATTCCTTGCCTAGACGTTTCAGAAAAGGCATCGCCATGTTTGACAGTATATCATCTTCGGTCATCTCAAACCAAACCAAGTCTTTTAAAGTAAATCCAACTTTTAAACATGTTGTAACACATATGCAACTAGCAAATGTATATGGTACACATGTTTCCGAATCATAGATGTGCATTGAATCCAATTTGTCGAGTGCATTATCGTATTATGCTCTCTTTTTTATCTTCCCTTTTTTGTTATACGTATAAACTAAATAAAGTTAAAGAAAGTAGAAATGTTTTTGTAATTTTAAATATGAAAAGTGGTGGCGAATTTCAGGAGGGAATATATATTAGTTGGTTTAAATGCAACACATGGAATAACTAACTTTTTGGAAAAGAAATGTAATTCGATTAGTCCCCTTTATTAACAAGGCTGTCATGTCAAAATTTGAGCAACTTTTCCCACTCTTGTCTGCATTTTTTTACCTTTAATACTTTAATGTTCATCCCTTTTCCTCTTGATGGACACCTAAGTCATCTCACAACTTATATTCACTTGCACTATATATCAAAAGAGATTATAATATTTGTTTAACGTGGGTAGATTGGTTGCGTAAACCTATAGACTCTATAGTCTTTTTGTATTGTTTGTTTCCTAGCTTCTGCTAGTTTTTATAAAATTCCGCCGTTCAAAAAAAAAAAGATTATAATATGATGCAGGGTCGGACTGAGAGGGGTTCTTGGAGGTGGCCCGTGAACCACACGGATTTTTTTCCTTGTTTAAAACTGCGTACGACATACCAATTTTTTGTTTTTAAAATGCGCCTGATCTCAAATTTTTGTGTTATGAGTCCTCCGTAGTTTTAGTAAATTGGAGCTCATGACTTTTAACTTTGGGTCCGCCCCTGAATTACGACGAACAAATCCATTAGTGCTAGCTTAAAAGTCGGTTAAATGTGTAGTTAGGGTTTCACAGGTTGTGATTAGGCAAATAATGCAGTTTTTGGTTTAAAAGTCAATTAAACGTCTTGTTACATCCGGGGCTTTATGCGTCGATCATAAACGCTTCATGCCAGCCATGACATTTATCGTACATATTGATCATGAGTGTATTTTTTTTAGCAGCGAAATCGTATTAAAGAAAAACTCTAACAAGGAATTACTACAAATTTACAAGCATTGATTGGGTTTGAAATCCAATTGATCCAAGATGTACGTAAGTGTTTACTTTTATGGGATATCCAAGAATGTGACAAGGATTTAATGCATGTCATTACAACATAAGGTGTCTTTCCTAAGAGGTTTTAGATCAAAACGAGTGCTATTCTGATCATAATGCCATATAATTGAGAAGGTAGTTAGGACAGCCGCATCAAAACGTAGTTTGATCGAAGTTGCCATATCATTCAGGTAATCTGAGAGGTTCCACCAAGTTTTAAACAAATTCTTCCTTTCAAAAAAATAAAAAACAAATTCCATAGGTTTCTGGCAATATATGCACTCAATGAGAAGACGATGGGAAGTTTGGATCAATGACATCATCACATATCGGGCATCTAGCCGAATTGAGCTCTATTTATCAAGATTGTTACGTGTTGGTAGCACGTTAAACGTCATGGGTATAATTTGTTTTGCTTCAATTCTCACTTTTACTAGTTATACTGAAAAGGCCTTATTAAGTTTCCAAGTTGATAAACATTAGGACCATAACCTACTTGATTATCCATTTGTTTCAACCTCTTGGAGTCTGATATTGAATATCAAGAGGGATCACTAGTGCATTGATCAGATCGCTAAACCACATACGTACACTAAAAATACAAGCTTTCCTTTATTTTTGAAAAAGAGTAGAGATTCAGATTTCATGGAATTACAGTTGAAAGTACGTACTTTGCTTTTTGAAAAAGTAAATGAAGACTAATAATTGGACACTTGATAAACATCAAGAAAAAGAAAGATCGCCTTTGATGCATATGTAATAGTGATGCAACTGAGAAATATGATACAAAGTGAGAAATCAGATACAAAGATGAAAGAACTGGGAGGGTTATTAGATATGATCTTTGGTTTAATTACCTTAAATTTTAACAACACAAAGAAACTCATATAGAATACTTGTATCAAACAACACAAAACATGATTGAAACTGTCTAGACAACAAAAGAGATGGTCTATTTGTTTGATTCGTCAATAGTATATATATAATAATATAGGAAAATAATCAACCAATTACCTTTAGCCAAGGATTGGTTAAGAATTCTCGAATTAAAATATATATGTTTCCGGAAGTTTGATTTCCCGGGTCGTTATGTCCCAACGAGGTGTGCAATTGAAAATCGAATAACAGATTGATAATTGATGTTTGAATATGACAAGGTTATGATTGGTTTTTCTGATTCTACAATTAAATATGCAAAAACGATTAAGGAAAACCTAAAAACGAAAGCTAAAATGATTTAAAACTAAAACGGGTACGACAAACGAGGGCCAAAAACCTAAATTACACAATTTTAACCCTAAAGTGATTTTTTTTTACTTTAAATGGGTTCTAAGTGACTAAAAACGAAGTTTAAAAAAAACTAGATCGAAAACGGAGTTAGTTAAGACAAAAAACGAGTCAAAACAAAAACGGGGACGAATCCCGTTCTTTAAAAAGTGAAACTTTGCAAAAATGACCCTACATATGTAATTTTATTTTTCCTAGAAAATATACAATAAAAGAAAATTAAAAAAAAGGATTTATATTTTTCTGATTTTTATTTTATTTGTTTTGAATTTTTTAAGTTTTTAATGAAAATAAATTATAAAAAATACTAAACGATTATGAAAAATTCTGAAAAATTCAGGGAAATTAAATTAAGCTACAAGGAATGTAAGGAAAATGCTAGGTTGAACAAACAGCTTATAAATAAGCTGTTATTAAGCCCAAAAGGGTTGAAGGCTTATTGGGCTAAAAGTGTTTATTAATTAACTAGAGTAGGATTATAACTGAAAAAGTCCCAAGGGCGAGTGGTAAGGCAGTGTGCTTGTGAGAGGGAGGTCGCAGGTTCGAGTCCTGGACCTCTCTTTTTTTTATTTGCTACAGTACCTTTTTAAAATTTAAAACTTTTTACACACTTTTATTAAGCACATGAAGGTAAGCATTTTTCTCAACGAGCACTTTTTATGAATCCTTCAAAATAAGCTGAAAAGCTTAATGGAAAACAGACAGAAAGCTTAAAATGACAAAGGGCTTAAGAGCTTTTCTTTTTTGGCTTTTTAAGGCAGTTTAAGCTTAAGAAAAAGGAAAATAAGCACGAACACAAAGAAAGGGACAGGCAATAAGCATGTAAGATCAATTGAAAACAAATAAGCACCACAAAATAAGCCAAAAAGTGCTTATGAATTCAGCAGTGCTAACTTTTAAGTTAGCACTGCTTTACTTTCTAAAAACTCAATAAGCACTTAAAAAGCACAAATGAGCTAACACAGGCATAAGCCTAAAGCTAATAAGCAATTCTAAGCAAAAATAAAGAAAATCTAATGAGCCATAAGCTCATATAAGCAAATAAGCACTCAATGCAAACTTTGCAGGCCAAAAGCAAAAATGGGGCTCTTTTGGGCTTATTTTTAAGCACCAAAAGGAGGTCCTAAGGTGAAAGGCTTGCAGAGGCTTAAGGAGGAGCTTATGGGCTTTCTATACATGCAAAAAAAACTTGACCTAATATGGATAAATAAGCCGATAAAATATTGCTGAAATCCAACTTTTACACCAAGGGGGGGATTAGGCAGTTTTAAAGATGCTAAAACAAGCTTATGAATAAGCTACCAATTATGCTCAAGATGCAATAAAAGGTAAAAACAGATGGAGTATAGCTCCATAAGGACTTGTTTACAATTTTTCAAAACCTAAAAACCATTTTTGAGATCTGATATTTAAGATTGGAGATTGGCAGTTTTACTTGAAAAACTTAACAACATTTGACATTATTGAAAAGGCACAAAGGAACCACAGGGACTTGATTATTGACTTAAGGACAGTGAGATGAACTTGAAAACACTTATTAACAACAACTTTAAAAGACTTGATTAAAAATACTTATGTCACTGTTCTATCAAAACAGTTTATAAGACATATTAGATAAATCTTGAAAACTAGCTTCTTAGATTCAAAACTTTGATAAAACAGATTTCTTGATGCTCAATTTAGCCTGACAAAGTTCACCAATTGACCCATTAGGTCTTTAACCCAATCTGACCCATGTTGACCTCTTAACCCAAACACCCCTTTATAATATCAAAAACCAATTTTAAGGCTAAACAGACTGACATAAGCTAAGGAAAATGATAAAGTTGATATAGGCTATGATAATAGAACACAAATAAGCAAATACTATGAAGAAATAAGCTCTTAATGAGCAATAAGCTACTGAGCAGTTTCACTTAGAGAATGAGCTATTTTAACTATAACTTGATTTTAACTAAGTAGAATGGTCTAATAAGCAATCTTAAGTCATATTAAGCTGTTATGATACATACTAAGCAAAAGTAAGCCAATAAAAGCAATACTACAGTTATATGAGCTAAAAGAGTAAAAAGGAAAAACCGTTGGTCCTATGCTATGACAGAAGTAAACCAAGCTCAAAAAGAACTTATCTGCTAGCTTTTTACACCCCTTAGCCCATCCAATATTGGCCTGTAACCCAATAAACTTCAAGCATACGTATGAATCAATAGCATAGTAACAATGTCCTTAACACAAGATTTCTTAAAACTTGGAATTTTATTGAACTTTGAAAGTTTACAACTGAAAATGAGCTTATGACATTTAAAACAGGATAACTTAACTGAAAATTACATAAACTTTAAAACTTTAAATTTCTAAATTATACTAAATTATACTACTCCCCTTATGCTCTTGGTCTTCTTTCTTTTATAGCTGTGAGGGTTGAGCTTGTTGTGTTTGTTGTGTGAGGAGAAATCCCAAAGTAATTTTAGCCATTGATCAAACCTTGTGCTTCTTTGAATCATCTCAGCCGTTGGATTAGTCATTGAAAAGTGTGGGATTGCCAAATGGGATTAGGGGTTTAGTGGAGGGGAGGTGAAGGTTTTATCTGGGTAAACATGGAGATTGAGTGTTTTGGGGAGGGGGAAAGTGATCACGGGCTTTGGGTTTTGGTCATGGCGGGAAAAGTAAGTTAGGGTTTATCTGTTTTAATTTGGGGGTGAAGGGGTAAGTTTGGAGGTTGCCATGTTTAGCCCTTGAAGGTGTGTAAGTGTATTGCAAAGTTGGTCCTTTGTGGGGTGTAAGAGTTTGGGGATTGGCACATTTGGCCCTCCAAGGTGTAAAGTGACATTGCAGTAAACGTCCTTGTGGTGATAAGTTTCAACAGTTGGCAGGATGAGTCCTTCCACTTCTTTATTCTTTGTTGCAACTTTAGCCCCTTTGTTTTATAACTTTAGGGGTTTGGCAGAATCTGCCCCTAAAGTTATATTTCTCTTCAATTGCAATTCCACCCCTTGTACTTTTCATCCTTGCATTACAACTTTAGGATTTGGCAATTTTGGTCCCTAGAGCTGTATTTTCATTGATTTAGCTTTGACTTTGCTTTGACTTTGTCTGGGTTGACTTTTTGGCTGACTTTGGCTTCGATTTGACTTCGTCTTTTCACACTTTTCCATTTCGTGCTCAGTTTTGTTGTTTTTGACTTTGTTTTTCGTCCTTTTCTGAATATCCGTTTCCTGCACAATACAAATGCAAAACAAACATATATTTGGCAATTTTTGTTTGTTTTTGGTCATTTAGGCTCGTCTTATTAGGTATAAAATATGTGTAATTAAGCACATATTAATGTTCGCACGGCTGCACTAACAAGTTTCTCTTATTGATTTTACATGCTCAATACTACGATTACATACACGCTATATAGATGAACTAATTAGCTTTCTTGCAGCGAGTCGATAGACCTATTAAAATCGTCTTAAAGGT
>BQNB010024574.1:0-60561 GCA_026074375.1 Tanacetum coccineum
AAGGAATAATGTATAAAGGTCAGTTACTTGAAATATCACAAGTGATAATATGTAGAGGTTAGTTACTTGTAAAAAATTAAAAGAGGTCAGTTACTTGAAATATCACAATTGATAATGTATAAAGATACTACTATGTATGATATATCACTAGTGATAAATGCTTATTTAGTTTTTTTTAATTTAAATACAGCTAATCTATGAGACGATAGAAACAAAGTTTGAAAGTTTTTTAAAAGAGAAGAGAGAGCTTGAAGATATGTTGAAAGAAAGTATGAAGATGCATGAATTGTTCTATGAAGATGAAAAGTTCAAGTTATTTGTTAAAAAGTTCAAGGAAGAGTTCACCACAGGTTTAAATAAAGATGAAAACCAGACAGGAACAAGTGGTGCTCGACATGGGAATGATAATGATGATGAAGATTGTGCTGGTCATCGTAATGATGAAGATGATGCTGGTCATGCGAATCATGGAGATGTTCATGCGAATGATGATGGGAATAGTGGACATGTTGATGCTGACACAAACAAGTTTGCTGCTAGTGAAACCGAAAAGAAGTCTGCTAACAAAGAAGATAAAGAAAAAGATGATATGGAAAAAAATGCAGAGCAGAAAGCAGCTAAAAAGGAAGTTGCTACAAAGAAGGAACAAGCTGAAAAACTAGTAGCTAAAAAGAAGAAGGAAGAAGCTCAAAAGATAGCAGCTGCTGGAAAAGCAAGAAAAGAAAAAGCAGACAAGGAAGCTGCTAAAAAGAAAAAAAGCTGAGATGGAGAAAGCGGAAGCAAAGAAGAAAGAAGAAGCTAAAAAAGAAGCTGATGAAAAGGAAAAGGCTAAAAAGAAAGCTGCAAGACATAAAAAAGCTAAAAAGAAAAAATCACCTGCAAAGAAGGGAGCATCAGCAAAAAGTAATGAAGCTGAAACGGCTGCTGAGAAAGGTACAAAAATAAAATAAAACATGTTTATTTTAATGAAATCTAACTTGAAAATATTATAGGGAATGAAGAATCAAATGCTGCAAATATACACTTCCGAAAATTATTTTCTGGGAATGTGAATCAAATGCCACCCTTGCACAACAGTTTCCACAAACATTTGAATGCCCAAATGCTGCAAGAAAAAAGATTGTTTGCGAAAACGGGCCACCCACCATCCACGCTACCTGTTGTACGACACCATACCCTCTCTCTCGCCTGCAAAATGATATATCAAAACCATCAATCGCTATCTCGAATCATCACACACAGTTAATGAATAGGATGGTCATAACAACACAAAGATAAAATTAGATGAAGATGGACATTAATTTATGCTAGAAGGCATGTTCTGCATGCAGGAGACTTATCCAGGTAAACTAGCTTACTATTTAACAGTTTTATTATCCAAATATGTTATATGTCACTCATGGTTTCTTAAAAGTATATCAGAATGTTATAATATAACACCAGTGATATATAACAATTACTAAAAAAATCGTTTATGATTCTATTTTGCAGTGAAGTGGTATTTGATGACGAAAAAGGAAGAGTTGCCCATAGAAAAGGAATGCAATCACTTGCACCTGGCATTATGATCTAAAAAGAGGTAATCGACACTTTTGTTATAATGTTAAATTATGACGAAAGGATCAGAACTGCCGGAAAAGATATGAGAAGGCATTACTTTCCTACCAATGTTGTGGTAAGTTTGTTTCAGTTTTGAAATATAATAGAAAAAATAAATCCAAGTTTTCTGTTTTAAATAACAAAAAAATTAATTCTTTTTTATGTTTAACATATTGTGATAAAACAGACAGCACATTTGTTGAATGAAGAAAAGGATGAAGCAAAGGAGTATGTGTTTTTTGATTGTGGCAACAAAGATTAAAAAGAGATAATTTGAAGAATTGCAGCTCAAAGAATAATTTGAAGAGTTTTATTTTCAACATCCTCAGGAAGCTCAAATGGAAGACACTTGAAGAAACTTGAAGTTTACAAGTGAAGATCAAGTTAGGGGAGGATTGTTGGGAAATAGATTGTAAAAGACTTAATACTGGTAGTATAACAGTTAAGTCTGGTAGTATTAGTTAGTTCTGGCAGTACTAAGTTAAGTTTGGCAGTACTAAGTTAAGTCTGGCAGTACTATAGTTAGTACTGGTAGAGTGGCAGTACTATAGTTAGTATTGGTCGTATTTAGTTAAGTCTATTTATGTAACAGAATAGAAGTAATAGTTATCTTAGAGATGTTTTAGGAGATATCTTAGGAAAGGATATGTATTATCTTTTCACATGTTTTATAAAGCCTGCTAGGGTTTTCCTTGGTGTATAAAAGGAACCCTACGGCATAGAGTTTCACATATGTAATAGAAGCATTAAAGCTTAATAGAAATCAATAGCAAAATTAGTATTATTGTTCTTCTTAATTCTTGTCTTAAGATTCCGCATTAACACTGGATATTCATAGTCAGTGTCTCTGTTAGGATCACATAAATGGACCCAAACAAAGAAGCTTCGGTCACTCGAAGATACAAGACAAAAGTCTAGCTCGAAACTACAACACCTTTTATAAACTGAACAATGCAAGAGTTTTAATGTTAAAAGTACCAAGGGCCGGCTTAGATGTAGATTAGGTGTTGGGTTTAAAACATTGGGTGGTTAAGTTGAGTTTCAACGGGTTACGACCCCGGGACTTCCCTATAGTTCCCAGGTTATTCTTTTTTAAACATTTGACCAATAAGCGAAAATTAAGACTTTATTGGTGAAACTACTTTTTATGAACAATCCGAAATTAACTATAAATACGCAGAGATAAAACTCATTTTCACTTAAATCCTTTAAGCTTTTAAGCTTAAGACAGCTTAAGCTATCAGACCAAATAAGCTAACTTATAAACCTAATAAGCAATACTCGACCTAAACTAGACTTAATGAGCAAATAAGGACAGAAAATAAGCCATAGTAATAAGCTAAAGAGCAGAATAAGCAATAAGGAGTTAACTTATTTTTGGTTTTTTATTTATTTTTTCTCTTTTTTTTAAATGAGAAAGGAGCTTTTGCAGCCCTATATTTAGGCTAGTAAAAGTTGTCTTAAGCTTCTAAACCTGAATAAACATCATACCTTAAAAACAAGTGATATTATACATTAGAGTATTATATCACAAGAGATATATGATTGTGAAATGACATAAAATTAATAAAGATAGGCATACACTTAGTTTTGTTGATAAAAAATATTACAATACATAGTAGTTGATTATTGTTACATCACAAAAGATTAAACTTGAAAAGCATCGTAGTTTAAGCCACTTGACAAAAAACACATAAAACTAAAATGATCAAATTGTTTGATCACTTGTCAATTCCAACAATTTTCTTCCCTTTGCCCTCATAATCCACAGAAGATCTAACAATTGGTACCTTTAATGGAAATCCAGGCGGAGGATTTGGAAACTCTTTAGACTTGTCACTACGAACATTTCTTTTCCCTTTCCTTTCATTGTCTGCAACACTTCTAACTGTTGATAAAGGTAACACAAATCCAGGCTGAAGAGTTGGAACTTGTTTAGAGTTGGAAGGTCTTTTCTTTGAAGCTTTAGACTTGCAAACTGTTCTCTTGTTAAATTTAAATTCAGGAACACTCTCGTCAAATCCATCGTCATACCATTGCAGCAAATAGCATATGGGCCTCTACTAGAAACTATATCATTGGAACTTGCGTCCGACTTTGTGTCAGAACTTGTGTCAGAATCAGTTATGCCTAAATTACAAAAAAAAAACAAATAGAATAACCATTTTAATTGAAACAATGAGCAGTAGAATAAATAATTTATTCGATACAACTTCTTAAAAATCAATGACAAATAGAAATCCTAAATGTGTTACCCTATATTCTTTCATTTATTAATAGATTACTAACATAATAAGAAGAATAAGATAACAATATGACAACAATTAACTTACCACCATCATTGTCCATCTTTGATAAGAATTGATTAAAATTTATATCAAGGTTTGCTAAGTGACAAAAATGGTGGCTATTGAAATTAGGGTTCTGTGGTATGAAATTTGTGGCAAACATTAAATAGGAGAAAAAGTAAACAGTAAATTTAAGGCACTTTAAAAAAAATTGAAACTATATAACAACTTTCACAAGGGATAATACACTTAATTTTAAAAATAACCGTCACGGTTAAAAAAGTTATTCATGCCACCAAACACTAACTTTTGACATAGTTGTGATATCCCAAGTGATATAACATGTGATGTCACTTGTGATATCACATGAAAAATGAATGTTACTGAAATAAAAACTTACAAAACTTAAAATAACAAAAATTCAAAATCTAAAAAAAGAGGAGGGACCTTAACTGTAAATAACCGTCACAGTTTTTAATAACACCAACCATTCTAGAAAATAAATAGGCATTTCAAAAACACTCTCTCTCTAAAAATTAATCGATAAAAAAACGCACAATCAGGAACACTGGGGTTACATCTCTCTAAAGTCCAATTCAAAACGAAAATGGAAGCATCAACATCTACACTAGGGAATGAATCTACAGAAAACGTTAAAAAAGGAATATACTGAAAGTGATATTGAAAGTAAGTCAATCATAAACAACTTATTTTCTTCTTAAATAACTATCCATAATGATTTTGTCATGTTTTCATTATTTTAAGTTGATTCAGATGTTATTTATTATTTTTTTATATTATTATTCACCTTATTTGTTTATAGATAAATTATTCGTTCATAAATTGTTAAATAATAATTATTAGTTCATTACTGTGATTATATGACAGATTAGAAGATAAGTTTATTAAAAAAACATAATTTTATTAACATTATTCTTGATTTGTGTTATTAATGGTGATAGAATATACATGTTAATATGGTTTAGCGGATGAACAATAATGGGGAAAGAAAACAATTTAGCGGGCAAATTTTTGTATAAAACTGAAGTCAGATGAATTTGATATAAGTTTTGATATTTGATATAACCTGTGATATCTCTTGTGATATAAATATGATATCACTTAGGATATGACTTGTTATATTACTTCTGATAACACTTTTGGTGTCACAAAGATATATAACATCATTTGTAACATCATAAGTGATATCATTTATGATATAACTTGTACACTCACTTTTGATACCACATGATGTATAAATGTGATATAATATGATATGTGAAATAACATTTGATAAATCGTAATGCAGATAAGCCTAAATCAAAAAGACAGAAACAATTGCCATGATATGATTATAAGAAACAATTTAATCAAAAGATGGTAGTAAATGAAGAATGGTTGGCTGAAAACGACGAATATATTGAAAAGAAACTTCTAAAGGAACTGAAACTGAAAAGAAAACATGAAGAAAAAAAATCACATGGTAGATGGACAAGAGGTGATGAAGCAAAAGACTTGGCCGAGAAATATAAAAAGATAAAAAACAGCAGCAAGATACAGAAAGTTCAAGAAAAATTGTGGATAAAGGAAAAGAAAGAGTAATTAATGTTGAAGAAGATGTTGAACGAAAAAGGAAAAGAAAAAGTGGTTGATATTGAAGAAGATGCTGAACGAAAAAGGAAAATTATGGTTAAAGGAAAAGAAAAAGTGGTTGATGTTGAAAAAGGAAGTGAAACGAATGAAAGAGTTAATAAACAAAAACATAACAGTGTGTTAACAGGTAAAGCAACAGTTAGACAACTGTTTGAAGCAATGCGTGGATTAAGTCCAGAAAGGAAGAAGGTAATAAGGGAAATGGGATTCAAAGACTTAATTGAATTTCCAATATTTGAAATACCAACCAAATTGGCGTTCTATGTCGTTGACATTTTGAATACAACAAACATGACGTTAGAGTGTGCAATGGGAGACATAGTCATAACTCCAAAAACAGTAAAACATGTTCTTGGACTGCCAATGGGGAGAAGGAAACTGGAAAGACAAGGCTAGAGAGAGTACAACGATCCATTCTTGCTAGAGTGGAAAGACTAGTTCAAAAATGTCAACAATCTCACAATAAAAGCGTTATCAGATGTAATAATTGAAACAAAAAACTCTGATTATATGTTCAGGATGAACATTTTGACATTAACTGCAACCACATTGGGAAGTTGTGAAAACAGCTCGACTGTGAATTTCACAGTATCGAAGAATGTTTTTGAAGGAGATGATGTCAGTGATATTGACTGGTGTTCATACATCATTGAATGTGCAATTGTGTCTAAGCTTGACTGGGCAACAAAATTGAAAAAAAGGACGTTGTGTATTATGGGCCAGTGATGTTCTTGATGGTAAGTTATGGATTTAAATTATTTTTACTTTTATTCTTAAATTAAAAGTTTAATCTGATGAATATTCTATTAATATAATAAATGTTTGATGAAACAGCTCACATATCTACATTACACAAAATTTGATATGTTGAAGGTGAAAAGAAAACTTCCGGAATTCAAAAGCTGGAACACAAGTCTTTTAAAGAAGAGAGAGATAGCTTAACTTCAAAATGTCTGTATGGGAATTAGAGAAATACAAGATGATGTAGGAGAAGGAGAAGAACCAAATCAAAAGGAGGTGAGCTATAAATTTTTTTTGAAAATCACTAATGATATTATTTGAAAATCATACTAAACGATGATAGTTTTTTATTCAATATATCAAAGGTGATAGTCCTCTTTTTTTTGAAAATTTTTGTTACTGGAACTCTATGAGATGCTAGAAGAAAACATACACAACATTTTGATCGAGAAATCAGAAATAGAAGAAAAGATAAACAAGAATTTGATAAAATTTCAAGATGATGAAAAGCTACTTCAACTAAAGCAGCGGATGAAGGAGATTTTTAAAGAACCTGATATGCTAGAGTACCTATCTTCTTCATCAAGCGAATATGATGATGACAACGATGATGGCTCACAACTTGCCGATGAGAATAAAAAGAGTTATAGAAAGGAAACACATTCAGATGATGAAGAAGATGTTCAAATAGTAAGAGAAGTCCAAAAAGACGAAAGAAACGAGACCCACTACAGTGCTGAATGTAGTGAAAAAAAAGATGAACAGGAAACGAAGACTTCCAAAAAATATGAAGTTAAAAATAAAGAAGAATGGATGGCAAATAAAAAGGCTAAAAATAAAAAAATAATAGGAGAAGTTCCGAAAGACGAAAGAAACGAGACCCACTACACTGCTAAATGTAGTGAAAAAAAGATGAACAGGAAACAGGGACTTCTAAAAAAGATGAAGGTGATAACAATAACGAAGAAGGGATGGCAAATAAAAAGGCAACAAATCAAAAAATTACTAAAGAAATTGATTCATTTGATGACGCGGAATTTGACAAATACTACATAGAATATGAACATCTATTTGTTCCAACACAAACGAGTGCTGAAAAGAAGAAGGATCAAACAGATGATTATGACTATGAAAGTTTTTTTAAAACGAAGGGGAAATTGTCACACCCCGCCAAGGCGGAAACGCGAGGCATAACATGAAAGATATTAACATAGCACATGGTATCTTTATAGAGGAATACTAAATAGTGTAATAAATGCAAAGACACAACGTGTCATGATAACATCCAACAAAAAAAACCAACGACCAAATATGAATGATAAGGATTACCATCCATACAAATCTTATAATATCAAAACAAAGTCTAGAAATCAAATCAACATATTGCTCAAAATTAACCGGCAAATCAAAATCAATAGATCTTCAACATGCATCTTTATGGTCCTCACTAGCAACTCTCTAAACATCAAGTTTCTATCACCAGGTTTACATGACAACGATGCAAAACACTTCAACACTAGGTTGGTGAGATGCCATAGGTTATATACACCACCTCAAAACATTTCAAAACAACTCCAACATTACTGTGATAAAGATAAACAGTTGCATGGCATATCATGAACTATCACATACTACAAATCAATCAGCTCAATTCAACACAATTCAAATCAATATAGCTCAAACAAAATAGCTCAACTCAAAAATAGCTCGGCTCAACCCATTGTTGGAAGGAACGACCCAACGAACCCAAGCCAACCCGGCTCCACGTGTCAATTCAATTCACACATAGCAAGGACTAGCCAACAGCACATGCATTTTTAAGGCTCAACCATCAAATAACACAGTAAAAAAAACATCACAACTCAAGCATCTTTCCACATTCCCCCAATGAAAAATCTTAGAAAAGATAGGGCTATGACACTCACCTGTTTGCGCAGCTACAAGCAATTCAAACTCCTTCCTTAACAACTATACACAATAAAAGCTCATGTTACCATCGGTAAGCTAAACGCTTAATCCAATATAACAACCCTAATGATGGACTAATGATCATCCATACTATATGTAAAGACCCTCTAGCCATCAATTTATAACCTTCGTTTTATCATTAAATATACTCTTTACCTTTTCTTTTAAACACTTCAACTATCTGCCTCAAAGCAAGAATTTTTACCCAACTTGCACGAACTTAAAAGAATCCTATACCAAAATGCTCCAAAATTCCCACAAAAAATTCACACATGACCCCACACATGTGTAAACTAATCTCATTCAAAGCCCATAAGCCGCACCACCCCCACCCCCCAGACCCCAACCGCATTCATTCAACCCATAAGTATTACACTTGAAAAGTCAAACTTACAAATGGTCCATTTGGGTCTTATAGCAACTAAAAAGTTTTTTCGACTGTAAAAACCCACCTTTAAAATTAGTTTTAGCCTTAGCCCTTTTGGGTTTCCTTAATATACAAACAAAAGATTACTTATATAAGAAGTGTATTAAATTTAAAAACACTACTTAAGTAGGGTTATTCCACCTCACTTAAGTTGACTCAAAATTCGTCTGAAAACACATTGTTTGACAACGCGAATCTTGTAGAACCCTGTTTAAGATGATCTTCCCGAACCTCAAAAAAAGATGAGTCAGGATTTTTTTTGAAAAGAGATTCAAAAATCTACAGTTATAAAAAAAATAAACATGTCGTTTGCATTCTCCATCATGGAGATAATCGCCCAACATCTGACCTAAATTCTGCTCAATAATTAAACACCAAAACGCAAAATTCAAGGCCCTAATTCCTCAATAAAACTCAAAACCACTTAGCAGTATTATGAACCCTAATCATTAATTCACCATTAATTACAGTAGACTAAACCCTAATTAAGAAAACCTAATTAAATTTTATGATAAAACTTAATCCATCATGTTTAGATTACATAAATTAACACGATAACTAAAAAGATTAAACTAGAATAAATGAATTACCCTTAATAAACTTGCTAAAAAAAAACTTTATTATCTTTCTCTTGAGGTATTCGGTCCGGACCAAGGAGCAAGGGGGAGAAAAAAATCTGTATTTTCTAATCCTTTTGGTTTGCTATATATGGCTTAATGGATAACCCCATTCACAAGTATGATCCCAATTAGGATTTCTTTATCTTTTTTTTTACTATTCCCGTTTTTACTATTCATCCATAAATAAATTTTTATTTTTTTTTATTTTCTTTATTATTTACTAAAAGAACTTGAAGTTTGATAATTTATAAAAACCATAAACTATCTCCAAAACTTCTTTCCGCACAACCTAACGTTTTACGCTTTCTAAAACTAACTTTTCATTTCCAAATTCAACTTTCTATATATGTAAAGTTTACCAAAAACTCACATATTTAACAACTCTTTCTTTACACAAATGACACGCTTCACATTTTAATCCATCACCTTGACAATCCACTAATCACCAAAAACAATTCTTGTCAAAATACTAATTCAATCCATTATCACTATGAAGTGATAAAAATGAAATTTCTCCATCAAAATAACTCATTTCTCTTAACTAAACCTCTAAAACCAACACTTATCTTAAATTACTAACACAAACATTACTATACGTGGTAAATACTTATACATTTACACAAACCTAAAATCTCAATAACCATTTCCTCGACAACTCAAAAGTGAACAGAAAGAACTCAACAAATTTTAACACAATATCGCAATACCTAAAAAACGATCACGCTCACGGATTGATTATCCAATCCTCACAAATCCCACAACAAACACAAATAAACACGTATACACATAAAATCACATAAACCGTCCGTTGCAACAGACACTAAGTCAACACTAATGTTTGACTAACCTGCTCATGACACGGTGTTACGTTATCCCACCTTGAGAAAATCTCGTTCCGATATTTAACTACTCAGAGGCCATTCACTACGACAAACAACTGATGACACCTTAGACTAATTTGATCCTTGCGTTCCAAGTAAACTCATGGCTACGCTTCGAATTTCCACCGAAATATTGTACAACCACTATCTTCTACGCTTTAAACTCTTGACCTTCTCGTCCACAAACTCAACGGTTCCATGACCAAAACAAAGAGTCTAGTCAACCTAAAATCTCAACCCAACTTTCCACAAACCCATCCAAAGCTAATAGACTTTTACTTTCCTTCCACAAGGGTCAATTAGCGAACACAACCCCCCCAAACGAAAAGAAACCTCCACTACTAGAACCTCACACGTCATCGAGAAAAACTCGTCAAAACCCTAATGTATGTGTTAACAACGTCAATTTACAACCGGACTCACCAGACACATCAAACAAAAACAGTATTGAAACCACTTAAAATATGTTACAAAACCTAACATTTAATTAAAGAATCGGCTCTGTACTTCGATTTATTCATAAAATAACTTTAACACAAAATCTACAAACACAAATCCAATGGCATAATAAGGTCAATAAGAAACCATACGTACCCAACTTCAATTAAAACTCTCAATCATCTCTTGCTCAACGAACAAGTGTGGATACTTATTTACCAATCGAATCTTAACTCATGAACATTAATTACTTTATATTTCTATAGCAAAACCAAAATTCGAATTATACACACTAAACATTCAAGCACACTCCTCAACTCCTTTAGGTAATATCAACCAATAACCATTTCAAAAATCCCAAATGGACCTTCTTACCTTGGTATCAACTTACCATACTTTTCGAAACAACATACACCCTTCAAACTGAATACTCTAAGTAACACTCAATTACCAGCCTTAAGTCTAACAGTTAAACCTTAGACTAGGATAATTCTTGAACCAAACTCGGTTCATTCAATCTTGATGTCACGCTAGTTACAACCCATAAAACGGTAACCTACATTTCCTTCCACACAATGCGTTCAAGTGCATCACATCTCATACCCGAAAGATAATCCCCACCTAAGAAAACTCATCTCACGAAAGAAAAGAAACTCCAACTATCTCTAACATCCACAATACATGTCCCCTAATCATAGTTAGAAATGGGGTTACTTAGTCATCCATTGACTACACCCAATAGCACGTATCCACTACTCAAACATGGTAACCTGACAAAACATCATTAGTTATCCTTTCTCACTTCTATACTCGGTTAACTACAGGTTGTATCAACTATCCCCTAAGACCCTTGATACACAACTTCCACTCTCTGAAATACGCTAAAATTACATGCTACGCAACTAGCTATATTTTTCTACATACTCGACCACCAATTTGAAAAACCTAAGGACCACACTAAGTTTCATCCGCATCATGTATGGATAGAATACTTTATCGTAAACGCCTCTTCAATAGTCCAATATAACCACTCTCCACCTCTTTTCACACTCTTGGTCCAAGCCACGCACATCTTATGTGACACTTCTTTGCTTTTGGACATCTTATTTTACCCACCAACATCCTTTTCTCGATCTAAGCTGGACGTCATACGTCAATCCATAACTCATTCTTTGCTTCACTCTTTTTCCTACTCCATGATTCAACAACCATATTTTCCTTTCCTAGATGGTACTTGGCCTTGAAACCATACTCACTAAATAACTTCATCCATCGACTCTGCCTCATGTTCAATCCTTCCGATTGGAAAGAGTGTTTAAACGTTCAAGATCCATATAGAACACTCCTCCACGTCCCTCGTTCACTTAATGCCTCTAGCATTATAGTGCAAAACCTATTACGTTAGTCATATAATCCTTTATAAGATCCTTCAGTTGTCGCGACATATAAGCATTCACCTTCTCCCTTTTTCCAAACATGCTTCCAAATCCTTACTTCGTGCGTCATATTATACTACGAAATCGTTTGCTCCTTCCGGCAATGCCAAGATCGGCTCATTACCCAATTTTTTTTTTTATTTCCGTCCCACATCTAGATAGCTACCACGTTGTTGGAAAACTTTATTAACATCTCTCATCCTCAGTGTCTCCACTATCATCTTCACTGAGCACTCGTACCCCCTTAGACTTCGGGTCGGTTTTAAAAAATATCTTCTCGAAATATTTACGTTAACTAGCTTGTCTATATACGGCCATGCACACCCGGCTCATTACCTCCATGAAAACCGCTAGTGCATTGGTTAACCCAAAAGGCATAGCCGTAAACTTGAACGTGTCCATTACGCATCCTAAAAACAATCTTAGCTACGTCATCCCCGTGCACCCTCCATTGGTGACATTACATACGAATTTTCTATCTCAATCTACTCGAGAAAATCTATGCTCATTTCAACCTACTCACCTTTCTCCAACCAAGGCAATACAGACGCTTCCCACAACTAAAGGTACTAAACAAAAAGTAAAACAAAAACTCTCCAATATCTAACTTGGGATTTACGAAATAATCCATTTGCTTCGCTAAATTAGTCCGCACCACTCAGAAGATATGACCTACCATCCAATCTAGAATCACGCCATTAGCAAATACCAAACTTCACATGCACCAATTGGTATGTACCAAAAATCACACATCCCAAAAGTAGAAACAACCGAATATACATATCAGATAAATAACTGAACGAACTTCCAACCTAACAAACGCATCAATGATGCTAGAGACACCCAATGAATAATACCACGTACCACGACCCATTAATTAAAAGATTAAGAACCTTTGTACCAAAACCGACTTTTTACCCAAGGAAACTTTCCCTCATACCCTTATACCAATCATTTTAAAGAGCAAAGAAACGCCTTAGTTCGTAAATGCCAAAATTTTAAAGTGTAAAAATAAATTTAAATAAAATTTTTCATAAACCATATTTTAATATGATTTTATAAAAGAAATCAAAGATGTTTCAAACATTGAATTGCATTTTTATTTATTTAATTTATATCAAAATAAGAAGTATTTTTACCACTAAAATAATAATATCGACTACAACAAAATTACATCAAAAAAGAATTTATGGACTCTAACACGAGACGTCCATGATAGGAAAAAAATAGACTCCCAAAATACCTTAAGAATTCCAAACCAAAAATTAATTTACTTGAAAACGAACACGACAAGAACTCTTGCAAACCAAACAAACCATAAAACTCATCCATACCAAAGGTCTTAGAACCAAACCAAAAAGTATCGTCACCCTTAGACAAAAGGAAAACAATCAAAACGTCAAACGGAGAACGTAGAACACCAGTTCTATGATAACACCCTAGAATACCAACACGAGCGTTTGATATCTCAACAAATCAACAAGCTAACGAACAAACTTAAGAATCGTGACAACCACACCAACAGGTATCCGATGTATCTACAAACGATAGATGAAAGGGAACCTTACCATCTATGCAACCCACCTAATATAATTGCCAAATCGGTTAAGAGAGGACTTCTCGGACCACACAACCATCCTCAACAGGATCTCACATCACATCTAAACACTAACCTTTACATAACTATCCAAACTTACCATCCTTATATAATAACTACAAGCAACGAATGATCAATGCAATCAAAGTCAAAAGTCTACGTGTGTGGTGTTGCCTTTATAATTATTTTCGCTGACCATAATTATAATTGCACCTTTGCACACGTTAACTTACTCCAAGACCACACATCTCAATGATAACACACATCTACCACATAGCACTTAATAATAATGCAAATATAACTCAGACATAATAATCCATCTAACGAACCATAAAATCCCAATCGACTAAACGAAACAGAAGTCACATCGCGACCCAAAATATAAAAGCAATCCTCGATTATAGCAACCATCGAGTATAAACAAAATAAACTTCTGTTAGGCCTCGCTTGGGTTTTGACTTTTCCTTCTCAAAATCACCCAACTTCGCGGGTCCATTGAGTAAACGAATCCCCAACGATATCTCCTAAAGGTAATGCGGAAGACATGACATAAAGAATAACAAAGGGGTAAATATACATTAGATCCCCATGGAATGAAAAGTATATATTTCAAATTATATAGTAGTAAATCAACAATAAGAGAATTTTCAAGTCTTATAGAGATAGCGAACATACAGTATATACGTACACAAACACTTATGCCCTAAAAGCATCTACTTCCAGGACTCCTAGGTTATAGTCTAGGTTCAACCACCTATATTCTCCTATAACCCCCTTTTTTATTTTTTTGGCCTTTTTTTCCCCCTGAATACCAATCTGTCACACCCCGCCAGCGAAACGCGGAGGCATAACATGAAATATATTAATATATCACATGTTAAACTTTATAGAGAAATACTAAATATGTAATAACTCAAAGACACAACGGTCATGATAACATCCAACAAAAAAAACCAACGACCGAAGAAATGAATGATAAGGATTACCATCCATACAAGTCTTATAATATCAAAACAAAGTCTAGAAATCAAATCAACATATTGCTCAAATAAAACGGCATAGCAAAATCATAGATCTTCAACTTGCATCTTATGGTCTCACTAGCAACTCTCCTAACATCAATTTCGATCACCTGAGTTACCTGAAAACGATGCTAAAACACGTCAACACTAAGGTTGGTGAGATGCCAAGTTTTTTAGACACCAACCTCAAAACCTTTTCAAAACAATACCAACATTACTGGATAAAAGATAAAACATTTGTGCATGGCATATCATGAACTATCACATACTACAAAATCAATCAGCTTCAATTCAACACAATTCAAATCAATAATAGCTCAAACAAAATAGGTCAACTCAAAAATAGCTCGACTACAACCCAATGGTGAAGAGACGATCCACGATCCAAGCCAACCTAGCTTTCACTTGCAATTTCCATTCAACAAAAGCAATTATAGCCACACAGCACATGCAATTTTAAGCTCAACCATCAAATATCACAAGTACTAAAACAATCACATACACAAGCACGTTTCGCACCCCAATGAAAAATCTAGAAAAGATAGGGCTAGTACAGGTCTTTTTTTTTCTCACCTGTTGCGCAGCTACAAGCATAACTATACACAATAAAAGCTCATGTTACCATCGGTAAGCTAAACGCTTAATCCAATATAACAACCCTAATGATGGACTAATATCATCTATACTATATGTAAAGACCCTCTACCATCATTTTATACCTTCATTATATCTTTTATTTACTCTTTACTTTTATTTTAAACACTTACAACTTTCTGCTCTAATGCAGAATTTTTACCCAACTTGCACGACTTAAAACCCTTACCAAAATGCATCCAAAATTCCCACAAAAATTCACACATGACCCCACATGTGTATACTAATCTCATCCAGAAGCCCATGCATTCATTCAACCCATAAGTATACCCTTGAAAATCAAACTTACAAACTGGTCAATTTCGGGTCTGATTGCACACCAAAAAGTTTCGACTTAAAAACCCACCTTAAAATTAGTTTTAGCCTTAGCCCTTTTGGGGTTTCTTAATAGACATATAAAAGTTACTTTATGTAGAAGGGATTAATTTAAAACACTTCTTAAGTAGGGTTTTCACCTCACTTAAGTTGACTCAAAATTCGTCTGAAAACACAGTTTTGACAACGAATCTTGTAACCCTTATTTAATTGACTTCCCGACCTCAAAAACTGTTGAGTCTGGATTTTTTGAAAAGAAGATTCAAAAATCTACAGTTTAAAAAAAAGAATCATGTCGTTTGCATTCTCCATCATGGAGATATTCGCCCAACAATCTGACCTAAATTCTGCTCATTAATTAAACACCAAAACGCATAATTCAAGCCCTAATTCCTCATTAAAACTCATAACCACTTACAATTATGAACCCTAATCATTAATTCACCATTAATTACAGTAGACTAAACCCTAATTAAGAAAACCTAATTAAATTTTATGATAAAACTTAATCCATCATGTTTAGATTACATAAATTAACATGATAACTAAAAAGATTAAACTAGGAATAGAATGATTACCTTAATAACTTGATAAAAAAACTTTTTTTTTCTTTCTCTTGAGGATTCGGTCGACCAAGGAGCAAGGGGGAGAAAAAAATCTGTATTTTCTAATCCTTGGTTTGCTTATATAGGCCTAATGGATAACCCTTTCTACAAGTTTGAGCCCAACTTGGACTTCTTTTCCTTTTTTTTTACTATTCCCGTTTTTACTATTCATCCATAAATAATTTTTTTTATTTTCTTTATTATTTACTAAAAGAACTTGAAGTTTGATAATTTATAAAAACCATAAACTATCTCCAAAACCTTCTTTCGCAAAACCTACGTTTTACGCTTTCTAAAAATAACTTTTCATTTCCAAATTCACTTTCTATATATGGAAAGTTTACCAAAAACTCTCATATTTTAACAAACTCATTTCTTTCACAAATGACACGCTTCACATTTTAATCCATCACCTAGACAACCACTTATTAACCAAAACAATTCTTTCAAAATACTAATTCAATTCCATTATCACTATAAGTGATAAAAATGAAATTTCTCCATCAAATAACTCATTTCTCTTAACTTAACCTCTAAAACCTAAACTTATCTTAAATTACTAACACAAAAATACGTATACGTATAAATACTTACACATTTAACACAAAAACGCTAAAATCTCAATAACCATTTCCTCGTCACTCAAAAGTGAACGAAATGAGATCAACAAATTTTAACACAAATCCAATCCTAATGAGACGATCACGCTCAATGGATTGATTATCCAATCTCACATATCCCACACAAACACATATAAACACGTATAACACATAAAATCACATAAACCGTACATTGCAACAGACACATAAGTCAACACTAATGGTTTGACTAACCTGCTCAAGTCACGGTTGTTACAAAACGCAATGACCAAACCACAATTACCAAATCGCAATTGTCAAGTAATACTAGACAAAACGCAGAGGTTAAGACACACTAGGAAAAACGCAAAACACAAAACGCAGTTGGTCAGCAAAATGCAATCATACAAAACGCAATGAATATTTTATTAAAAATATTTAAAACGCAGTCTAGTGAAAGCCCAAGAGACCAGTCGCAACAGGTAAGACGCAATAGGACAAAACGCAAGGAGTATTATATTCAAAATATACAAAACGCAATCATTTAATGTTTTTTCGAAATGAGGGTTTTAATATTTTAATATTTTAACAGTCTTCAAAGCAAAACGCAATGACTTACGTTTTGACCTGTTTAACAATTAATAAGCAAAATGCAACATGGAATCTTAGAGCAAGACGCAATCAAGAAAATGCATATACAAATCGCAACCAAGAACTCCTAACAAAACGCAACCAAGAACATTCATATTTGCAGAATCCAATTTACAAATCAAGGCATCCAAGGCATAATTAGATCATTATATACATTCTATAACACTCACTGATAGTTGTTAAACTATACATATCAATTTATGCTTAAAAAGGCCCAATTCATCCCAAAACGGATCAAAAATGGCATTGCTCAACGAACAAGTGTGGATACTTAGTTTACCAATCGAATCTTAACTCAATGAACATTAATTACTTCTAATAGTTCTTTAGCAAAACCAAAAATTCGAATTTGACACACTAAACATGTCATGCACACTCCTCAACTCCTTTAGGTAATATCAACCAATAACCATTTCAAAAATCTCAAATGGACCTTCTTACCTTGGTATCAACTTACCAACTTTTCGAAACCATCATACACCCTTCAAACTGAATACTCTAGTAACCACTCAATTACCAGCCTCAAGTCTAACAGTTAAACCTTAGACTAGGATAATTCTTGAACCAAACTCGGTTCATTCAATCTTGATGTCGCTAGTTACAACCCATAAAACGGTAACCTACATTCCTTTCCACACAATGCTTCAAGTGAAGCACATCTCATACCCGAAAGATAATCCCCACCTTAGGGAAAAACTCATCTCACGAAAGATAAGTATCCCAACTATCTCTAACATCCACAATACATGTCCTAAGCATAGCTAGAAATGGGGTGACTTAGTCAGTCCATTGACTACACCCAATCGCACTGTATCCACTACTCAAACTTGGTAACTTGACAATAACATCTTTAGTTATCCTTTCTCACTTCTACTCGGATAACTCAGTTGTACAACCAACATGCAGACCCTTGATACTCAACTTCCACTCTCGAATACGCTAAATACTTGCTACCGCAACTAGCTATATTTTTCTTCATACTCGACCACCAATTTGAAAACCTAAGACCACACTAAGTTGCATCCGCTTCAGGATGGATAGAATACTTTATCGTATACGCCTCTTCAATAGCAATATGAACCACTCTCCACCTCTTTTCACACTCGTTTGGTCCAAGCCACGCAACATCTATTGACACGTTCTTTGCTTTTGGACATCTTATTTTACACCACCAACATCTTTTCTCGATCTAGCTTGATCGTCAAAGCGTCAATCCAAACTCATTCCTGGCTTCACTCTTTTTCCTACTCCACGATTCAACAACCACATTTTCCTTTCCCAGATGGTACTTGGCCTTGAAACCATACTCACTAAATAACTTCATCCATCGACTCTGCCTCATGTTCAATCCTTCCGATTGAAAGTGTGTTTGAAACGTTCATGATCCATATAGATCACTCTCCACGTCTCGTTCACTTAATGCCCATCTGACATTATAGAGTGCATAACCCTAACACGTTAGTCATAAAATCCTTTTATAAGATCCTTCATTGTCGCGACGTAATAAGCATCCCTTCTCCCTTTTTCCAAACATGCTTCCAAATCCTTACTTCGTGCGTCATATTATACTACGAAATCGTTTGCTCCTTCCGGCAATGCCAAGATCGGCTCATTACCCATTTGATTCCTTCCACATCTAGATAGCTTCCACGTTGTTGGAAAACTTCATGTACATCTTCTCTTCCTTCAGTGTCTCCACGATCATCTTCACGTGCGACTCGTACTCCTCCTTAGACTTCGGGTCGGTTTAAAATATCGTCCGAATATATACGTTAACTAGCTTGTCTATATACGGCCATGCACACCCGGCTCATTAACTCCATGAAAACCGCTAGTGCATTGGTTAACCCAAAAGGCATAGCCGTAAACTTGAACGTGTCCATTACGCATCCTAAAAACAATCTTAGCTACGTCATCCCCGTGCACCCTCCATTGGTGACATTACATACGAATTTTCTATCTCACTCTACTCGAGATAATCTATGCACATTTCAAACTACTCACCTTTCTTCCTACCAAGCAATACAGACGCTTCCCACAACTAAAAGGTACTAAATCAAAAGTAAAACAAAAACTCTCCAATTCCAACTTGGGATTTCGAATAATTCCATTCGCTTCGCTACTATTAGTCGCACCACTCAGAAGATATGACCTACCATCAACTCTAGAACACGCCATGAGCAAAATACCAAACTTCACATCACCAATTGGTATGGAACAAAAAGACAAAAATCACACATCCCAAAAGTTTGAAACAACCGAATAAATATCGACAGAAACGAACGAACTTTAGACCTAACAAACGCATCAATGATGCTAGAGACACCCAATGAATAATACCACGTACCACGACCCATTAATTAAAAGATTAAGAACCTTTGTACCAAAACCGACTTTTTACCCAAGGAAACTTTCCCTCATAACCTTATACCAATCATTTTAAAGCAATAGAATCGCCTTAGTTAGTAATGCCAATAATTTTAAGTGTAAAAATAAATTTAAATAAAATTTTCATAAACTTATTTTAATTATGATTTTATAAAAGAAATCAAAAGATGGTTAAAACAAATGTGTTGCATTTTATTTATATAATTTATTTTCGAAAGAAGTTTTTTTTTAACACCTAAATAATATGATATCGACTACAACAAAATTACTTTGAAAAGGAATTTATGACTCGTAACACGAGACGTCATGATAGCAAAATAGACTCCCAAAATACCTTAAGAATTCCAATACCATAATATTAATTTACTTGAAAACGAACACGACAAGAACTCTTGCAAACCAAACAAACCATAAAACTCATCCATACCAAAGGTCTTAGAACCAAACCAAAAAGTATCGTCACCCTTAGACAAAAGGAAAATAATCAAAACGTCGAACGGAGAACGTAGAACACCAGTTCTATGATAACACCCTAGAATACCAACACGAGCGTTGGATATCTCAACGAATCAACGAGCTAACGAACCAACTTAAGAATCGTGACAACCACACCAACAGGTATCCGATGTATCTACAAACGATAGATGAAAGGGAACCTTACCATCTATGCAACCCACCTAATATAATTGCCAAATCGGTTAAGAGAGGACTTCTCGGACCACACAACCATCCTCAACAGGATCTCACATCACATCTACACTACCATTTACATAACTATCCAAACTTACATCCTTATATAATACATACAAGCAACAATGATCAATGCAATCAAAGTCACAAGTCCACGTGTGTGTTGCCTTTATAATTATGTTCGCGACCATAATTATAATTGCACCTTTTGCACACGTGTACTTACTTCCAAGACCACACATCTCAATGATAACACACATCTACCACATAACACTTAATAATAATCCAAATATAACTCAAACATGATAATCCCTCTAACGAACCATAAAATCCCAATCGATCAAGCGAAACAGAAGTCACATCGTGACCCAAAATATAAAATCAATCCTCGATTATAGCAATGCATCGAGGTAGAAAACGAAATAAATTTATGTTGGGCCTCGCTTGGGTTTGACTTTTCTCTCTCAAAAGTCACCCAACTCCGCGGGTCCAGTGAGGTAAACAATCTCCCAACGATATCTCCTAGGGGTAGGGGAAGACATGACTAAAACAATAACAAAGGGGTATATACTATTAGATCCCCATAATGAAAAAGTATATATTTCATATATATAGTAGTAATTCAAAGTAGGAAGAATTTCAAAGCTTTAAAGTAGCGGGAACATACGGTATATACGTACACAAACACTTATGCCCTAAATGCATCTACTTCCAGGACTCCTAGGTTATAGTCTAGGTTCAACCACCTAATTCTCTATAACCTTGGCTCTGAATACCAATCTGTCACACCCCGCCAAGGCGGAAACGCGAGGCATAACATGAAAGATATTAACATAGCACATGGTATCTTTATAGAGGAATACTAAATAGTGTAATAAATGCAAAGACACAACGTGTCATGATAACATCCAACAAAAAAAATATCCAACGACCAAATATGAATGATAAGGATTACCATCCATACAAGTCTTACAATATCAAAACAAAGTCTAGAAATCAAATCAACATATTGCTCAAATAAAACGGCATAGCAAAATCATAGATCTTCAACTTGCATCTTATGGTCTCACTAGCAACTCTCCTAACATCAATTTCGATCACCTGAGTTACCTGAAAACGATGCTAAAACACGTCAACACTAGGTTGGTGAGATGCCATAGGTTTTAGACACCAACCTCAAAACATTTCAAAACAATTCCAACATTACTGTGATAAAGATAAACAGTTGCATGGCATATCATGAACTATCACATACTACAAATCATTCAGCTCAATTCAACACAGTTCACATCAATATAGCTCAAACAAAATAGTTCAGTTCAAAAGAAGCTCGGCTCAACCCAAGTGAGGAAGGAATGATCCAACGATCCAATCCAACCCTGCTCCACTTGTCATTCTCATTCAACACATAGCAAGTAATAGTCATAAAGCACATGCATTTTCAGCTCAACCATCAAATATCACAGTAATAAAACATTCAATACTCATTGCATCGTTTTCACCCCAATGAAAGATCTTAGAAAAGATAGGGGCTATGACACTCACCTGTTTGCGCAGCTACAAGCAATTCAAACTCCTTCCTTAACAACTATACACAATAAAAGCTCATGTTACCATCGGTAAGCTAAACGCTTAATCCAATATAACAACCCTAATGATGGACTAATATCATCTATACTATATGTAAAGACTCTCTACCATCATTTTATACCTTCATTATATCTTTTATTTACTCTTTACTTTTATTTTAAACACTTACAACTTTCTGCTCTAATGCAGAATTTTACACCGACTTGTGCGACCTAAACGCACCACTTAAACACCTAAATAATTCTAACCAAAAATCATACATGTTCCTACATGTGTCTACTGCCTAACATGTGATTCCCAATCATCAATTGCATGTGTAACCTTCTCAAATAAAATCAAACTTTGAAACTGTCCTAATTCGGGTCTGATTGCACACTAAAATGTATGACCCTAAAAAGCATACTTAAGCTTCGAATTGATTAAATTCCTTTGGTGGATATTTAATATACTCATAGGACTTAACTACTGTAGAAGGGCTAAGTCCCATTCAAATTTTAAGTTGGGGTTTTACTCCCCGAAATTAGACCCAAATCTGGCCCGTACCTACTGGTCAGACAACACTTTCTTGAGAAAGGCTTTTTGAAGGCCTTCCCGAACACAAAATCAAATTGAGCCGGAATTTTTTAGAAAATAGACTCTCCGAACATATCAAAGCTCATAAGATTCATAAAAAATTCGCTACCAATCATGAGATATCATCTGAGCAACACGACATAAAATTCTGCTCAAACTGAAATAATGATTTAATGCAAATTAACCCTAACCGATTACACCATCATGCTTCTAATTAAACCCTAATCAATCCTAATTAGTTTAATTACATTAAATTACAAAAACATGAAAAAAAAACCCCCTAATTAATAAAACCTAATTTTAAAACTTCAAACCATCATAATAAGTTACTAGAATATAAAGATTATAATTAGGATGAACATAAACAGAAAACTTACTTGAAAAGATCCCTAAAATTTTTTTCTCTTCTTTCTCCCTTTTGAACGTCGAAACTTAAAAGGGTGTGGGTTTAGGGATTTATTTTTGTATTTATAGGCTCCTAATATTTACTAGATAATTCCTAATTAGTATTAGATATCAATTAGGATTCCTTTTTATTTTTATTTACCAAAATTCGGATTTACTATTCATGCCCAAAAAAAAATATTTTTTTTTTCTTTTCTTTTATAATTATTAAGTATCTTATACCTTAAGTTTTATATAAAAACCTAAGCTAATTTGTATAAGCCATTTTTGCTTGAAAACTACTTCCTAAAAATAACTGTTCATTTTCCAATTCACTTTCCATATAAATGGAAAGTACCAAAAACTCCTTCATAATTTTTTACAAAACTCATTCTTTCACAAATGACACGCTTCCTCATTTAATTTATCACCTAGACAACACTTATAACCCAAAACAATTCTCGGCAAAAATACTAAATCAATTTCCATATCACAATAAGTGATTAAAATAAAATTTCTCCACTCAAAAAACTCATTTTTTCTTAACTTAACCTTTAAAACCTAAACTTATCTTAAATTACCAACACAAAAATAAGTATACGTATAAATACTTACACATTAATCACAAAATGCTAAAATCTCAATAATCATTTCCTTGTCACTCAAAAGTAAACGAAATTAACTCAACCAATTTCACCACAATTCCAATCTCATTGAGATGATCACACTCAATAGATTGATTATCAATACCTCACATATCCCACATAAACTCATATAAACACACAAAATCACATAGAAACATACATACCCATAAATCATACTTATAGAACAGATATTTAGGTCAACACTATGGTTTGACCAACCTGCTCAAGCCATGGTTGTAACATGGATGTAGTGGTGGAGACAAGTCGAGATTGAGTATCATCTCGTGTACCAAGACCCAGAAGTATATTAAAAAAGGATGCCAAGTGTTTCTGGCTCAAGTTATGGAGAAGAAGGCTGAAGATAAGTCAAAAGAGAAGCGGCTTGAGGACGTACCGACCGTACGGGACTTTCCGGAAGTCTTTCTAGAAGATTTGCCTAGACTTCCGCCGACGCGACAAGTTAAGTTTTAAATCGACTTGGTCCCGGGTGCTGCACCTGTAGCATGATCCCCATACTGGTTAGCACCGTTAGAGATGCAGGAATTGTCTGCTCAACTAAAAGAACTTTTGACAAAGGATTTATAAGACCCAGATCCTCACCCTTGGGAGCTCCGGTTTTGTTTGTCAAAAAGAAAGATGGATCTTTTTAGATGTTTATCGACTATCGTGATCTAAACAAACTTACAGTGAAGAATCAATATCCACTTCTGAGAATTGACGACTTGTTTGATCAATTGCAAGGGTCAAGTGTCTACTCAAAGATCGACCTGAGGTCCGGTTATCACCAACTCAGAGTTCATGAGGCTGACATCCCAAAGATGGCGTTTAGGACTCGCTATGGTCACTACAAGTTCCAAGTAATGCCTTTTGGACTGACCAACGCATTGGCGGTATTCATGGATTTGATGAATCATGTGTCCAAGCTGTATCTAGATAAATTCGTGATCATTTTCATTGATGACATTCTGATCTACTCCAAGAGCAAGGAAGAACATGAAGTGCACCTTAAGTTAATATTGGAATTACTTAAGAAGGAGGAATTGTATGCTAAGTTTTCGAAGTGTGAGTTTTGGCTTCCAAAGGTGAAATTTCTCGGTCACATGATTGATAGCAAAGGCATTCACGTTGATCCTGCTAAGATTGAGTCAATCAAGGATTGAGCGTCACCCAAGACTCCAACCAAGATTCATCAATTTCTAGGTCTTGCTGGTTATTATCGATGATTCATCAAAGGTTTTTCGAAGATCGTCAAGCCTATGATAAAGTTGACTCATAAAAGCGTGAAGTTTGATTGGGGAGAAAAGGAGGAAACTGCTTTCCAGATGCTAAAACACAAGTTGTGTAGTGCGCCAATTTTGGCTTTACCAGAGGGTAGTGAGAACTTTGTGGTTTACTGCGATGCCTCACACAAAGGATTAGGTGTCATTTTGATTCAAAGGGAGAAGGTCATAGCCTACGCATCTCGTCAACTCAAGATCCATGAGAAGAATTATATGACTCACGATTTGGAAGTAGGAGCAGTAGTGTTCGCCTTGAAGATGTGGAGACACTATCTGTATGGCATGAAGTGCACCATCTTCACTGATCACAAGAGCTTACAGCATATTCTTGATTAGAAGGAGTTGAACATGAGACAATGTCGATGGTTAGAGCTGCTAAGTGATTACGACTGTGAGATATGTTACCATCCGGGAAAGGCGAACGTGGTGGCAGATGCATTAAGCCGAAAGGAAATGATCAAGCCACTACGAGTTCGGGCCTTAGTGATGACGATTGGATTGAACCTTCCTGTGCAAATTTTAAACGCTCAATTAGAGGCGAGAAAGGAAGAGAACTACGGATCTGAAGACTTGTGCGGAATGATTAAGAAACTCGAACCTTGTTCGGACGGAACGTTGTGTTTGAAGAATAGGAGTTGGATACCTTGTCTTGGTGATTTAAGGTCGTTGATTATGCACGAGTCGCATAAATCAAATTATTCCATCCACCCTGGATCGGACAAGATGTACAAAGATTTGAAGAAGCTGTACTGGTGGCCCAACATGAAGGCCGAGATTGCCACCTACGTTAGTAAGTGTTTAACGTGTGCAAAGGTTAAGGCTGAATATCAGAAACCGTCTGGTTTGCTGGTTTAACCTGAGATACCACAGTGGAAGTGGGAGAATATTACGATGGACTTTGTGACTAAGTTGTCAAAGACGGCAACCGGTCAAGACATGATTTGGGTAATCGTCAACCGTTTCACTAAGTCTGCTCATTTCTTGCCAATGAATGAAACGGATTCCATGGAGAAGCTGACGAGACAGTACTTGAAGGAATTCGTCTCAAGGCATGGGGTGCCAGTTTCAATCATCTCGGATTGAGACACTAGGTTTACGTCTCATTTTTAGTAATCGCTTCAAGAAGCTTTAGGTACTCGATTAGATATGAGTACAGCTTATCACCCGCAGACTGATGGTTAAAGCTAGAGGACTATCCAAACGTTAGAGGATATGCTATGGGCATGCGTGATTGAATTCGGAAAAGGATGGGATAGACACTTGCCTTTAATAGAGTTTTCGTACAACAAAAGCTACCATACTAGTATTAAGGTTGCACCATTCAAGGCATTATATGGTTGTAAGTGTCGATCACCGATCTGCTAGGCTGAGGTTGGAGATATTCAGCTCACTGGCCCAGAGATTCTTCATGAAACGACAAAGAAGATCATCTAAATTAAGAGCCGAATGCAAGTCGCTCGTGATCGTCAAAAGAGTTATGCTGACATGAGATGAAAGCCCCTTGAGTTTCAAGTGGGAGATAAGGTCATGTTGAAAGTGTCGCCATGGAAAGGGGTGATACATTTCGACAAACGAGGAAAGCTGAACCCTCGTTATATCGAACCATTCAAGATTCTCGCTAAGGTTGGAACTGTCGCTTATCGACTCAAACTTCCAGAGCAACTCAGCAGAGTCCATAGCACCTTCCATGTATCAAACTTGAAAAAGTGTTTATCCGATGAAACACAAGTAATTCTGTTGGATGAGATCCACATCGATGATAAGCTTCACTTCTTTGAAGAACCCGTCGAAATTATGGACCGTGAGGTCAAGCGTCTAAAGCAAAGTCGTATCCCGATCGTTAAGGTCTGTTAGAACTCATGGAGAGGTCCCAAATTCACCTGGGAACGCGAGGACCAGTTCCAGAAGAAATACTCGCATTTATTTGTAAAATCAGTATCTGCACCGAACGTCACGTCTTAAGCTTTGAGGACAAAGCTTTTCTAACGGGAAAGGATGTCACACCCCGTAAAAATTTCTAAATGCCATCGTTGACTTTTTGTACTTTAGTTTGACTTTTATGACTACGTGTAATTTTACGTTGAAATCGGAGAGTTCACCCGTATATATATATATATCTGAGAATCATTACCGGAAGTTTCCCGGGTTTCCATTTAATGTGGTCTTTCGACAGTTGTCACGTTTTTACGTTTCGGTTGAATATTTAAAATTTTAGAATTTTCTTTAAGGTATTTTTCGTTTTTTAGTTTTTGCGTAAAACGTAAACGATAAATCTAAAATATCAGTGCATGAATAAATATCTAGCATCCTAGGATCCCCTCATGCATGAACCAAAATTCAAAAATTTCAAAAGGACCCCCCCTTTCTTTGCTCATCCTTCGCCTCAAGGACACACACACTTCCTATTTTTATGTGGCATAGGATCCTTATTCTCAAGTCATAAAAGGGACTAGATGGATTTCATTTCACACACACACATCTTCTTTCCAAGAAAAACACACAAAGACTCTCCCCTCTCCCTCTCTTGCTCACGTCCATGACCAAACACACACTTTTATATTTTTTTGATCAAGATCCTTTGAAAATAAAGAGCATTTGGGTTAATTCATTTAGTTATTTGGGTATTTAGAACATCATTTGGAGTGTTCTTCAATCTTTGATCATCTTCTAATCCTTCATTCTTATAAGTTCACCCTCTTTAATATTTTTTGTACTTTCTTAATCCTTACTACATTTAGAAGCTAGTTGTACAAGTTATTTTATAAAAATCAAAGCTTTAAGGTTTACATAAACACTAAAAGGGTTTATAAGGGTTTCAAAATATACAAAAATATATATAAGGAAAGATTAGTTGTGTCTTCGTGGTGGTACTTTTATAAGGAACTATTTTCTAAAAGCTTATTTGCTTATTTTTTGCTTATAAATAAGCTCGTGTGAGCTTATTCGAGCTTATATACACGTCGAACTCAATAAGGAACCATAAAGGTTAGAACTTTATGCTTATTTGAATATCGTCTTATTTTTCCAACTTATTTTGGTAGCTTATTTGATTTCTAAATAAAGGAATAAGCTTATCGGGATTAATAAATAAACCCGAATGAGCTTATAAGCCTTCGTGGGCCTCGGCCGAACACCAAAGCCTAAATCATGGCTTAAAGCCCATGGCTTGGCTTATTTGGTGGCTTATCTTGGCTTATTATAGCTTATTAAATAAGCTAAATACTTATTTACTTATTTGGTTGCAAACCCGTATTTGTTTGTTTGGCTTTTTGGGTCACAGCCCAACACCAAGCCCAAAACCGTGGCTATAAGCCCACGGCGTGGCTTATTGAATAAGCTTATACGTAGCTTGTTTAATAAGCCATATGCTTAGTGTTTAATCTTTTGCTTATTTTGAACTCGTTATGTTTCAGATCTTTTGTTTAAGCTTATTGGGCCTAAAAGCCCAATTAGGATCCTTAAGACTTTCTGTCACACCCCGTTAGTGGCAGAAACACGGGATGCGACGATACCATTCATCGCACAAGATACAAGATCATACACTTTACACTTTACAAGAATGAAACTTGGGTTTACATAAATTTTACAAGTTAAGACTTGACAATAATAATCAAAACCCATCTTGACCCAGTCCCCTTGGGTTACATCTTTGCTCTTCCAATACCATTCATATACCTTTGATTGACACACCTGAAAATGATACTCGAAAGCATCAACAATAATGTTGGTGAGCTCGTAGGTTTGACCTTAAACCCAAAAGCTGTGCCAATATTTCAAACAGTGGACAATAGTGCTATATGACAATGAATATATATGAAAACAACCCATAGCATCCCCGCTAATCAATCACCATATGTCACTTACGCACCTAAAGGGCCTACCAGCTGGAGCACTAATTTAGGGCAGGACCACACACAAACTAGGGTAGGCGTACCCATTCGCTCCAATAATCACACAAATACTGGGTAGGCGTACCCATCCGATCCAAACAATCATGCAACACATAATATTCACATAGCAGTCATAAGCACATATCTTGTCCCAAAACAAAACCACATTTCGCACAGTTCAATTCAAAACAGTTCAAAACACATTTGAGTATCTTTTCCCCCAACGGAAAAACTGTATAAAAATGGGGCTACGAGAACTCACCTCAAATAGCAAAATGAAAACAACTCAAATCTCAATCTCAAGGCACAAATAATCTCAACGCAAGCGCACAGTAGTACCCGACTACGACCTAATCATTTACGACACCTTATTAATATTTGTACAAAGTTTTATTATTGTACAAGTGTTCGTCTTTACACACACCAAGATTCTCACTATAGTTATAAAACCCCCTTTTTCTTATCACCAAACCTTTACTTTTTATCTCAAAACCGTTATCTTTACCAAAACCGTTATCTCATAATGAAACCGTTATATTTACCAAAACGGTTATCTCATAACGAAATCGTTATATTTACCAAAACTATTATCTCATAACGAAACCGTTGTATTTACCAAAACTGTTATCTCATAACGAAACCGTTATCTTTACCAAAACCATTATCTCATAACGAAACTAAGTGGGACATAAAACAATTCACTCAAGACACCTTACAATCGTTCAAACGAAACAGAACCCACCAAATACTGCCGCGAAAAACTTGACGAAAAAGCAATGAGCAAGAAACTCAAGACCTAAAATAAAATCAACATTTCCAAAATCGTCCGATATAATATATATATTATAATATATAATATATATATATATTATATCTAATATAATATAGATAGATATACTTACTATATATATAATATATTATAAAAAAGCACTAAATAATTTAAAAATAAAATAATAATATTTTAATAGTATTTTGCGTCTTATAATCAGGCAAACGGAGTAAAACAACATCACGTTATCCCATGTCAATAATTGTACCTGCGAGCCTTAATCCTAAAAAAAATCATCTTTTATTCTTTCAAGTCAAATCGACACAAACATTTACATATATTAAATATTTAAGAAATGCTTCGAGAAAATATATCTTTCGTCTTATGGTAATTTGAAATAAAATAATATTTTATTATTAAACTCTTAAAAATTTACCCTTTTAAGTAAGGTTTCTAAGTATAAACTTCTTTCAAAAATTCGGCATGACCCGTACGTCTATACGACGTTTTTCAAGGTGTTAAAACTTAATCCCAAACACTTTTCACGAACTCAACATTTTTCGACAAAATAACAAAAATCAATACTTTCAACACCTTTTTATTCAATCTTAGCAAAATAATCCAATTACATTTGACAAGTCCAACAAAATACCTCTTAGTCCAAACCAAATCCATTAGTCCATTTATAAGTACACTAATCCATTTACTTGTTGTTGGGCCTTATGGCCCACTAAGGTCTTAATCATTTAGCCCGATAGCAAAACTTAGTCCGTACCTTTTTACATAAGTCCAAAATATAAACCAAAACCCAATGGGTCTCAAGCCCATTAAGCCGAACCAATATAAGCCGAAATCACACGTATCCGTGGTCCATTAAACCGTGGCCCAAATAAGTCGAAACAAAATGAGCTATAAGCTCAAAATATATAAGTCGAAACCGAATAAGCCAAAGCCAAAATATAAGCCAAACCGAATAAGTTATAAGCCAAAAATATAAGCCAAACCGAATAAGCTATAAGCCAAAAATATAAGCAGAAACCAAATAAGCTATAAACTCAATAATATATCGAGAACACAATTTTGCAATAAGCCTCAAAACTAAGCCATACCAATAAAACTCTTTGTGAGCGAGAAAATAATAAGCCACGACAAGTGGGCCGAGCCCATCCCATGTTGGGCCGAAGCAAACCAAACGAATCCTTTGGTTGGGCCGAAACCCACACCGAAACCCAACAAAACCAAATAAGCTATATCCTAGCTTTTTAATAAGCAACACTCGATACAAGCCCCAAAATAAGCATTTTAACAAAGAAAAGTAACAAACACCCCATTATTTACATTTTTGCTTTCAAGTTTTGACCTTTTTGATGATCAACTTGTACAACTAGCGTCTAGACATCACAACAATCATAGAAGTACAACTTTAATAAAAGTTTTTGAAAAACTTACTTGTTTGGATGACCTTGGTTCGGTTTTGACGCGAATAGAACGAACACGAATACCTTTTATATAACCCGCGTTTACTAACTATCAACTCACTATCCATTCTTAACCCGTGTTCTTGGAAAAATCTTCAAAATATTTGTTTCTTGCTCTTGATGTTGCTCGTCCGGATATAGAGAGAGAGAAGAGAGATAGAAAGTTTTTTTGTTTTGATTTCAAATGATGCATTAACCAAAATGTTTGAGGTGGTGGTGGTTATAAGAGTACTAGGGAGACAATTTAGCTTAAAATCGCCATCTTGTCCCCTTCTTGCTTTCCTTGACTGAATGGACTCTAGGGAGGGTCTCAGGTTTATCTTTTTGTGTCGAGATCACTTAAAAGCTCAATTTTTATCTATTTCAAACGTCAACCTAACTTAGATAGTACTTTCATTGCATCAAAAATCACTTTTCCATAAATCTAGGTTATTCACACGAAACCTATCACATTAAATTGCTATAAAAATTTATTTTGAGCCGTTGTCGGCCGACTCAGGACCGGAAACATGAATTTTTGATAAAACTCAACCGAACTTGCTCATCCATTTTCAAAACACTTCAAACCACAAAATAGAAGTTGACAACTTATATTTGACCAAAATTCCATTTTCTTACGACCATTACAGTCTTTTACGGAATTTCACGAAAACAACCGTTTTCTGATAACTTTCAAATCTCACACCCACGATTTACGTTTTAAACCAACGTTATTTTAACATCATGAATTTATTAAATAAATAAACCCATTAACACATTCCCAAATTCATTTAATCTTCACTCTCGAATAAACTATCGTGCCGGTACGCGTTGCGTGACGATTTTCGCTAAACGCGAGAAAACTTCTCGGAAAGCACTGAAAACTTCAAAACCATCTTAAAATAGAAAAACGAATCAAAAGCGATTCGCTTACGAACTCAAAACTCCATCAAACTTCCGGTTAAACCATAATCGTTTTATGCAAAAATAGTCCACAGAAGTCAACTTTTCAGCTTTCATTAGGAAAACTAACAAGATCGAAAGACTTCAAAATAAGAAATTATAATATTTTATAATACTTAACCCTTGGAAAATCACCAGTTATCACAGTCTCACCCCTTAAAGGAATTTCGCCCCGAAATTCAACTCAAATCATCGACAGGAAATTCCATTCCTCGACGAATCACATCAAATCACTAGGGTTTAGTCTTTTCAAGCAAGGTTTCTTACGATTCCTCTAAAGACTAAGTTTTTCCACATTCAAAATCCTATACTTTCTTATGGTCAATCCATATCTGTTCACTAAATTATGATAGTCTCTCCTACTATCCCTTAGTATCACAATTTCTTCAAACTCAGGTCACGTTGTCCCAGTCGGGTGTCAGGATACGATCCAATCCTCGACAAGATGACTATTCTATCAAAATTGACATTGCCAAACTTTTTTTTTATTCAACCAACTGGACTAACCCTACAGGGTATATGTCCAACATAACACGACTCATACTCTACTTTTTCAATAACGCCTATGGTTCTTTTACCAACACTCACTCATTCAAAATCTCAAGCAAACCTTACTTAGTCAAACACTCCCAGCTCTACCTTTCTAGGAAGGTCGTTTCATTGTCTAAACCTCATCATTATTTGTCTTAAACTTTCCCAAATCAATCCTACTCAACGAGTGCCTTAAATCTCACTTCACATAGAGAGGTCAAGATACCTCCCAAAAGCTGACACAATAAAAAGTATGATCATGTTTCCAATTTGATCACTACAACTCTTTCCAATATTCCCCGTGACCATTCACGGTCTCTCACTTTCCTATTAGTTCTTCTAACAAAATGGTAAAATTGATCAGCTCAAATACATTTCAAGCTTGCAGAAATATACAACTTACCTCAACGCAAAACCAAATCAGAAATGGGCAACTGCCGCTATCCACGTAGCGACAATCGTAATACAACCACACACGGGAAACTATGCTCTTAAGCTAACACAAAATGACACAAAACACTGCTATCCACAAATATTGCACAAAATTTCCTTCACTTTCATAAAAACAATTTCAGTACAAATCTCCTAACGACTAATAAGGATTTGTCATAACAATCAATACAAAAAGAAACTTTTCTAATCATAATACCGACACTAACCGACGCTACTCGGTTTAGTGATATACACAAACTACTAATTCAAACCTTATATATCTTACACATCTCCTCTGGGCTCCTGCCCTCTCCTCATACTGTCAACAATCTCAGCCAACTCCAACTGCGCACGTCTCTCCTCTACGAGTTGTAATCATAACTCTTGGTTCTCTTCATACGTATCACTAATGGCATACTACAGAGCTACTCTCTGTGCATCCGTCTAGCCTGCCCATGACTCCAGGGCTAATACTAGTCTCCAAATCGCTCCAAAAGTCACTACAACCCTCTCCTGCTCATGCTTTAGACTCCTAAATTGATATCTCTGGGAGAAAATCTCATCCCTGACTGCCATTGACCTAGTAAATAACTCTCCTATGTCCTTATCATACCTCTCAAACAAATCAAGTGATAGCTCCTCCAATCGTACCGTATGATCATGAATTAATCCCCCCTGCATCTCAACTCGAGCTCCCAACTCGGTTAAAAATCCCTCAATCTCAGCCGTAGCGGGTGAAGCTACAGGCGATGGAACTGTCAGTGGTATCATGGGTGATGAAATAGGTGAAGGAACAATAGCTTAAAAATAGCCATCTTGTCCCCTTCTTGCTTTCCATTACCGAATGGATCCTAGGGAGGGTCTCGGGTTTATCTTTTCGTGTCGGGATCACTTAAAAGCTTAATTTTTATCTATTTCAAATGTTAACCAAACTTTGTTAGTATTTTCATTGCGTTAAAAATCACTTTTCCATAAATCTAGGTTATTCACACGACACCTATCACATTAAATTGCTACAAAAATTCATTTTGAGCCGTTGCTGGCCGACTCAGGATCGAAAACATGAATTTTTGACAAAACAACCGAACCTTGCTCATCCATTTTAAAAACACTTCAAACCACAAAATAGAAGTTGACAACTTATATTTGGACTTCAAGAATTCCATATTTACTTACGACGTTACCGAGTCTTTTACCTAGGAACTTCACGAAAAACAACTTTTGATAAGTACTAACTTTTAAATCTCACAGTGGTGAGTCCGAGCTGACGATTTGTACATTGTTTTAACCAAGCGTTATTTTAACATCATGAGAGATTTTATTAAATAAATAAACCCATTAACACATTCCCAAATTCATTTAATCTCCACTCTCGAATAAACTGTCGTGTCGGTACGCGCTGCGTGGCGATTTTTGCTAAACGCGGGAAAACTTCTCGGAAAGCAGTGAAAACTTCAAAACCATCTTAAAACAGAAAAACGAATCAAAAGCGATTCGCTTACGAACTTAAAAATCCATCAAACTTCCGGTTAAACCGTAACCATTTTATGCAAAAATAGTCCACTTAAGTCAACTTTTCAGCTTTCATCAGGAAAACTGACAAGATCGAAAGACTTTAAAATACGAAATAAAAATCTTTATAATACATAACCTGCGCACAAATCACACGGATTATCAAAAAAAAATACACTATTTTGGCTTATTTAATAAAGACTTATTACTTATTTTAAACTTATAAATTAGACTTATTAATATCGTAACCTTAATACTTACAAAACTTATATTATTCTAAGCGTTTTGATTATGTAGACTTTAAGTGGTAAAAAGATCGTGAAAATTAGTTTTTGGATATACTATAGAGAATTGGCGTTTTATGTAAAGTGAAATAGATTTAGAAAGTGATTTTGAGTAAAGTCTATGACTTTGTAAAACGAATATTTACAACGGGTCATGTAGAATTTTCGTAAAAACCTTTTATTTAGAAATATTTTTAGAAAACTCATTTTTATAAATCTCGACAGAAGGACAAAAACGTATTATTTATAAATGATAATTTGATGACATCAAATAACGTCTATTTTATAGCATCATTTATCCCATGTAATTAACCCATTTTATATAATTATTGCAAAGAATTGTTACTAAATCATTTGTATTTGAGAATTGCAGTAATTATGGAGTACTTGGTGAAAGTTAACTAAAAGGCACGCATTCTAGAGCTTAAACGAATATATTTGAAGATTACTGTTCTGACAACCAATACGCTGTATCCATCAAGGAAGATACGGCGTATATGTGCCCGTAATCACCAAAGACCACGAAGGAAACAAGATCCAATACGCTATATCCAGAAGAAGGAAATACTCCGTATTCAAGCTATAAGGAAATAAAATATTCTGGAAGATATCAAACGTGGTCCCTACTCCAAGAAACCCTCGATACGCCGTATCGACCATATTCCAGACCCTATAAATAGAAAACTCAAAAACAAGTTTTAAGTGTGCTAAATCATATTCTCGATACCTAAACCATAAAAGTTAATTTTCAGAGGAGAAGAAGAGCAGAAGAGGTCGAGCAACGCAATTAATTCCATAGGAGACAACGTGTAATTTCTTGTACTCTTGTAATCGTTCAGTTTTTAGTATCATTCGTTAACTCGGTTAGTTTACCTTGGCTAAATTATTACTTTTGTATTAATTATGACGTTTGAAGGCTAATACCTTCGGGTATTAGCCATTATTATGAAGATCTTAATGTTTGGTTTGTTTATCTCGATTTCTTAATTTATCGTTGAATTGTTTGTTTATGTTTATCAATTTATACTTGTTTACGTGCTTAAGTATGCGACCTATCATTCAACTGGGTCTAGTCCTACATATTTAATGCGTTGCAACTTCGGTGTTGTTTGGGAGTAGGCTAAGAGTCTGGGATAGCTCTCCATATTGCAATTTATATATCTAGAATCATAAGATCACAAATATTGACCTATCTTTGCCCTTAGATTGCGAGCTTAGTTGAGCCATAAGGTGATCTTGGTATCAACGAGTACTTGGACTACTAGTATATAAAGAGTCGTTAAGCAGTAAGTGGGTAAAGTCTCTATGAGCTAGGGTTTAACAAGATCACCATTGCTTTAATCCCTAAGATAGATTATAATCAGCAAATAAGGATGCTTTATGCGGATGCGTTTAATTGTGACAGAATTCTACGTGTCTAGGTCTTAAGAAGAAGTAACGCCTAAGTCTTAAGAATGATATGCCACCTCGAGATAAGTAAGCATTGCACTAAATAAACAAACCATCGTTTTGATTGGATTAGTAATGGTTAATACAGTTTTCTTAAATTTGGCTTTACCGCTCTTTTATCTTCTATTAATTTGTTTTCGTGTGTTTTAGTGTCTTGAATTAATTTTAGTCACCACAAAACCCGTGCCAGTCTCTCAGGCTGAAAACCCCCCTTCATCTATTAGATTTAGGAATTAACATAGGTTTAACATAGGTTTAGCATAGATTAGACAAACTTAGATTAGAAAAACTAAAGTATTAATAAATTGAAAGTATTCCTCGCTCTTAGTGATCGACATCCTACTTACCACGAAACTCCCACCGACCGGGTACACTGCCCGTTAAAGTGTTGTTTTTTGTTAAGTCGGCAAAATATAAATTTAAAACTTGAATCATAATTACAACCACACAACGACACATCAAGTTTTTGGCGCCGTTGCCGGGGAGTGAGAATTAATCTTGATTTTTATTTGATATTTTGGTTTTTAACATTAGATTAGATTAGATCTAACTCTTAGATTAGTGTAATTTAGATTAATGTATAATTATGTATATTTCCTTGTATATTTGTGTGTTTAATTGTTTGCGTATTTAATTGATTTTCATGATACACTGTTCTGGTCGATAACTCGATACTGCGTATCCACTTCCATTGGATACGGCGTATCCAACTTTCTATCCAATATAGCGTATTCATTCAAAAAGATTAATAATGTGTATTTAGTTCCATTGAATACGATGTATTGACTGTCTGATACAGTAACAGATCTAGTTTTTCGCATTCAACTTCCGTATATCTATGTTTTCTTTCTCCTAAGCCCATCCTACTGATTGTTTGTCCCTTGTTTTAGGTAGTGCGTGACAAGAAGTTTGACTAAGGAAGTATTTACACCTTTCAAGGATCCGAAACAATAATTTCTATCATCTAGGAAGCACTTCAAGACACTAAGTCTTGACAAATTGAGATCGCCTGATTTTGATCTATTTTCTGACAAAGAAGAACATTCAGAGGAAGAAGTTACAGAAGCAATGGCAAAAACTATAGAACAATACATGAGCAAAACTCGATCCGACTATGGATCGGGAGTTGCTAGGCCTAAGATTGAGGACAAAGATAATTTTGAACTAAAAGGCCAATTTGTCAAGGAACTACGTGACAACACTGTCAGCGGTTCAGATCATAAAGATGCGAACGAACACATTGAGAAAGTTATTGAGATCGTGGATTTATTCCACATCCCTAATATTACTATAGGCCAAGTGATGCTTAGAGCCTTCTCTATGTCCTTAACTAGAGCCGTAAGTCGTTGGCTAAGAAACAAACCATCTGGTTCGATTACAACTTGGGAAGATCTAAAGACAAAGTTTCTAAGCCAATATTGCCCACCTGCTCGTACTGCAAAGAAAATAGAGGAGATCAACAACTTTCAGCAAGAACCAGATGAAAACCTCTATCAAGCTTGGGAGCGATTTAAAGAACTCTTGATGAAGTCTCCTCAACACTATTTAACAAAGATGCAGGAGGTGGTCTTGTTTTATAATGGACTAGATGTTCCAACTTGACAAATTCTTGATTCAAGAGGAGCCAAACCATCAATGACTGCTACTGATGCAAAAGTAGTCATCCAAGAAATGGCTGAATATTCTCAAAAATGGCATAATGGAACATCAAGGACCATAAGTACTAAAACTTCTGACGGATTAGCAGCCATACAAGCACAACTCAACAATCTTGGAAGAGAAATCAATAAAGTGAATGAAAAAGTTTATGTTGCTCAAGTAGGATGTGAACACTATAAAAGTCCCCACTACACCAAAGATTGCCCACTCAAGGAAGAAGGGAAAACCCTCGAAGAATCTTACTACACTTAATTTGGTGCCTCTTTTCAAGAAAGGGGGATATAGAGCAACTACTCTGGGATTCTACCAAAGGAACAATGCAAACCCTTCATACCAAGAACGAATGCAATCTATGGAAGAAACCCTGAGCAAATTTATGAGCGAATCGGAAAAAAGACATGAGGAGAACTCCAATTTGATCAAAGAAATCCAAGCTTCAACGGATGCTGCCATAAGGAACCAAGGAGTATCAATTAAAACTTTGGAGATCCAAATCGGGCAAATGAGCAAGGTCCTATAGGAAAGAGGTTTTGGAAGTTTATCGAGCTCTACTGAAACTAGCCCGAGAGACCATGTCAAGTCGATCTCAACTAGTGTTAAAGCTGATTCATACCCGATACGCAGTATTGGATCACACCAATACGCCGTATCTACTTGACTGAACCGTACACTGCTGTACGAGACAAAACAAATGACAATTCCGTTTCTAAGTCGTTTGAATGGTTACTACTGTGAAGAAAAGAAGGGATCATATGGACCACAATTCTCGAAAGCTTACTCTGAAGCTTCACATATCAATAATTCCATACCCAGAAAGGAGAAAGACCCAGGGAGTTTCACTTTACCTTGCTTTATTAATAATGTTTGCTTTGATAATGCCCTTGCTGACTTAGGAGCTAGCGTAAGTGTCATGCCTCTCTTGACCTACCTTAACTTAGGATTAGGCGAATTAGCTCACACTAAGTTGACAGTTGAATTAGCAGACAGGATAGTGAAATATCCAAAAGGAATAGCTGAAAACGTGCTAGTAGGAATTGGTAAATTTGTTTTCCCAGTAGACTTTATAATTCTAGATATGCCCGAGGATATCAAAGTGCCCTTGATCCTCGGAAGACCATTTTTGTCTACCGCCCATGCTAAGATTGATGTTTTCAAAAGAAAGATTACTTTGAGAGTTGGGGAAGAGAAAATAATTTTCAAAAGTGTTAAACCTGCTAGTAGTTTAATTAAGAGGGTCTACATGCTAAGCTTAAGAGAAAGAATGGAACTTGATTTAGAAGCTAGGCTAATGGGAGAGACTTTGGTGTTGAATAGATCATTAGACCCTTTCTTTGAGGATTACATAGAACTAAACGATCTTAATGTACCATTAGAGCTTAGGAGAGATCAAGTTGATGATTTAATGCCCACCATTGAGGAAGGTTAGGTAATTGAGGAATTTAGAGCTAGGAATGATGGTAGAATGGTTAGCAAATTTTTTGGATATCCTAGTAATTGCGACCATGATAAGAAGATCCGTATTGATTGTACCCACAACTTGAAGTTTTCTTGCATGATAGGTTTTGAATTTTTACATACTAATTTTTTCCCTATCTTGTAGGTAAATATGATGTCCAAAAAGTTCATAATTCTATAATGAAGGACAAATTAGAATACAAGGGAAATAATGTAGTTGGAGCCTTAATGAACATACCTATCTTTGTTGGAAAATTTTCTATCATAACAGATTTTGTAGTTTTAGAAGATATGGATGCTTATCGTAATAAAGGAATGGGCGATATTATTTTGGGCGAACCATTTTTAATAGAAGTTGGGATTAATGCGAGACGGTTTAAAGGAATGATTACCATTCACAGTGGTAATGAAGAGGTTACTTACCAAATGGTGTGATCACATCCGAGGTTTAAACACCACACTAATGAACAATGCAACAAGATCCTGCCATTACTAAATATGAGTAAGGAATATATGATGAATGGAATCTCGCACTCGTCCAAAAGCACAAGAGTTTCTACAAGGGGGTCTTAAACTTAGGATAATATGTCTGAGATGCGAACAATGGCTCACACGCGGGCACGTTAGCGTGCATGAGATGGAATGAAGTAAAGAAAAATTCTAACTTAAAGACTTCGCTGTAAACAAAAGTGCTTCCCGAGAAACAACCTGGATTGTTATTTATTTTTATCGAGTCTGTCTTCCCATACATCAATACGGCGTATCCGCTCCATACCATATGGCGTATTGAATGTCTGGATGTTATCAATCCTTTATTTTTATGCACTTTAAACATTATTGTCAGTTCTGCCAATACGGCGTATTCATGCACATGATACGGCGTATTCAACAGACTGACCCGTATTTAGATACTTTTTACAGGTTTCTTAATACGGCGTATTCCAGTTTATGGATACGCCATATTGGTTTCCTGTACAGTTTGTTTAGCTTATTTAAATTAACCGTAGATACCCGATATAGGATTTTGCATGTTTTTCCTATATTTTACACAAGACCTCGTTGAAGGGAAATCGACGAATTTTGGTGAAGTATCTACAATATAGAAATTTTGAACTGTTGGAGTCTTGAAACTTCAAAACGGCTATTCAATACAATCTTGCTCATAAACTTTACTTGGAGAATCTACCGAGCAAAAATATCAGGGGAGTTTCTCATTCTAATTCTTTTAAATTCCCGTTTTTATTGTTTTATCTATACAACGAGGACGCTGTATAATTCAAGTGGGGGGATGGAAAGTAGAATGATACTTGTCCTATTTTTCATACTAAAATGCTTAATTTATGCTCAAATTTAATTTTTTTCAAGCATACTTTTGTGAAATTACTTGATACATAACCCGCATACAAAAACCCTTGTTAGATATTGTGAGGATTTAGCCTTATCCGTTTCCAAATGTTTACCCAAATTCTACAAAATATGAATGTGCCGGTGATGTTGTAGACTTTAAAACTTGGATTGGTATATCTATTCGAGACCACAATAATGAGTATTATGGATTTAGATGGAGTAACTTATTTAAATTGGTAAATTTCTAGGATTACACCCAAAAAGCCTTTATATGTTGTTTTATTAACTAACTACATTGGTTAGTTATATCCCCGTATAAACCCTTTGTTTACTCTCATCTTAAGAGTAAGATACCCCTAGAAAAACCAGTAGAGCCAATCCTTTAAGAATTACACCAACTGTTTGTTTCGTTACACCTTTACACCTTAGCCTACCCTGTTAGATTATGTCCATTTATCAGTTGCTAGTTGCTTAAAGTGTAAAGTATGTATTTCCCAAGTCTTGTGTCAATTTTCTATCTTTGGTACGATTGGGAAGAAATTTGCACATTGCAAATGGGAATGTATAAAGTAGTCAAAACTCATGTATTTTTACTACCAAACATAATTATTGGTACGTCCGAAGAATGAAGAATTACCGAAGGAATTATCTGGAGTTATTATGATCGTGAAGATGTTGAAATTACACCGAGTTTTGTAGTATAGTATAGTTAGATTTTGTAGCCAAAGGAGTAGGATTCATAGCTTCTACTGATTCCTCTTTATCAGTCTCTGAATCTCCTTGTGCATTCTTGTCAACACTTATACCTTTCCTAGCCTTTTGCTTCTTTCTTTTTCATGTTCTTTTTTGGCTCTTCTTCCTTTACTTCAGCAACTTTGTCTTCTATAGCTGGAACATGTTTATCATCAACCCTTTGTTTCTTTGAAGTCTTTGCCTGAAGCTATTCTCCATATCTTTTCAAATTTTCCTTTGTAACTTTAAGATTTATAGGAATAAAAGTGTCAATATGCTGAACTAACTTATCAAACTCTTCTTTAATCTCTTCCAAAACTACAACTTTAGCTTTAACTGAGAAGCTTCAAGTTCTTGATTCTATAGATAGTTTGACAATGTAGATTTCTAAGGTTTTGGAAGTTTGACTGAGTCATGGGTTTATTTCTCTTTGCCTTAGCTCTTTCCTCTGTCAAAGTGTTTCTTTCTTTGATTCACCATATCTACCATTCTTTTTGCAAAGTCTTGTTCAGGCAAATCCTTTCCCAACACATCTTTTGTCAACTCTGCATTTGCTTCTAGCTTAGCTCTAATAGCATCCCAATCTTCTTCAGTATAATATTGAGCTCATATTGACTTGTGTTTTTCTTTTCTTTTGGTTATAATTGTCCTGATAATCTCCTCTTCTGCCATTCTTTTGGCTACCATTTCATCTAAATGAATCTGCTTTGCAACTTCTTCATCCATTTGAGCTTGCAATTTTATAGCCTCTTCCAATCCAGCTTCCTCATGTTCATTTGCTCTTAGAGTTTTGTGGTAGCCTGGATTTCCTTTCCAAACAATTGGAGCATTTCCTTCCCTTTGACCCCTTTTACTAGCAGTACCAGAATCAACTTTAGTACTACCAGTACTAACCTCTTTAATACCAATATTAATTTCTTCTCTACCAGTATTAATCTCTTCTTCAACTTCCCAATCCGAGTTTTAATATTTCTTAGCACTGACCTTCTCTCCCTCCTTATCTCCTTGCCCTTATCAGTTGATTTTACCTTGCTAACACCCTGAGAAGCAACCTTTGACAATGTTTTGGCTGCCTCCAAGATTGTAGGACTGATATCTTCTTCCTGAGCCTCTCCTGAAGCTTTGTTGGAGTAAACAAAAAATCTGTTGACTTTCTTTCATTTCATAGTTTTTCCTCTTTACCAAAGTAACTGAGGATCATCATCAATATCCTGAATTTTCCTCCCTAATCCTCCGGTTCTTCACCCTCTGATGCAGATATTACCACCTTCTGTGTCTTTCTTTTTAATGCCTTTTCTAGAATCTTTACCCTTTTAACCAAGGTGAGAACTGCCTTTCCATAAGTTGTCTTTGTCTGTTGTAGCTCTGTCTCCGAAGTTTCAATTCTGGTCACTAACTTAGGTACAATATTTATCAATTCTTTAAGTTGCATACTATCCTTAGCACTTCCTGATGTATTACCTTTAGGGAGAGGTGCTTCATAGGACCTAGGTGGTGAGTAATGAGTTGGGGAATAAGGTGGTGATTGATGTGGTGAATGAGGTGTTGATTGATGAGGTGAATGAGATGGTGATTGAATATGTGATAGGGATGTGGATGGTAGTGTATCAACAGGTGTGTGATGGGGTTCAGCTAGGTGTGCTGATCCTTCACCTGGATCCATAGCTGCACCTGCCAAAATAGCATGCAGCAATGGTACAAAATCCCCTGCATAACCCCTTTTCATATTTGCAAAAAATCTTTTTGGTCAAAGTGGGGCCTAAATACCTTCCTTTATTTTCAGTTGTAATATCCAAAATAATTTGTAAAAACCTTAGATACATTAAAAATTTTGTATTACTCTCTATGTTATGAACCATCCCATCAAAAATCATTTTATAAAAATTATAAACCCTGTTGCTAGATAGACAAATTAATACAGTAGCAATAGTACTACCAAATTGATCCCATTCACCAGACTTAAGGCTTAAGCGGTGTAAAATATGATAGATTAGAAATTCCCATTAGGGTGTAAAATTCTTTTTCCAAAAAGTTAATTTGCCCTTAGTAACATACCCCAATGTGGCTAATCCAGCTTATATTTCAGCATTAGATAAATTATGTATTCCTATTGCATCTGCCAATTGAAGTTTACTTCTGACAAATGCCTCAGTAATATTATACTCTGTAGAGTCTATAGATGCTATTAATTGTGAAGTCCCATTAGCAAGTGTTCTGACTGTGGCAGTTTGCCAGAACTGTTTGCCTGGGGAGTCATAGATAGTAGGATTATGAGTTAAGGCATACCTGAGAGATGTACCTTTAAGGAAATCTACTACCTCAGCGAAACCAACACTTTTATTTGGTTTCTTCAGGAAAGCGACCATGTTATGCTTGTCAGAGTACTTTAGATTGGCCATATGGACTTGTTGATGAACAAAAATCGTAAGAATTTAAATTCTAATCCTGGGTTTGATTCGAGTGAATTACTAAGTGCTGGTAGAGAGAGGGAATTGAATTTTTATCGATTAATAACAAGGTTTCTTATTGGACCGTGTGTAAAAGAAGTTTCTTTAGAGTAAAGAAAGATATTTTATTGAAGAAAGTGCAGTAATTATCTAAATAGAAAACCTATGTTAGAAGTATGCGCCATAAGAATCTCTAACGGTAATATAAGAAAAATCAATTTTCCCTCACCAGCACCAACGGTCATCTACCAGTTATATTTAGGTTTGTTAAATAAATCAAATACATATTTATATATACATTCCAAGTATTTTCTTTAATACTGACAAAATGACGAAATAATAAATATTAGAGTGAATTACATAAATCATCCTTGTGGTTTGCAGGATCCTACATTTTTGGTCCCTGTGGTTTTTTTCCATCGGGTTTGGTCCTTGTGGTTTTGATTCATTGCGGGTTTGGTCCCTTGACCAATATTTTCTTAGTTTGACCAAGGGACCAAACCCGCAATGGATCAAAACCACAAGGGACCAAACCCGCAATGGATCAAAACCACAAGGACTAAACCCGTTGAAAAAAAACCACAGGACCAAAAATGTAGGATTCGGCAAACCACAAGGACGATTTATGTAATTCACTTATTTTAATACCTGACTAAAAGACGAAAAATATAAATTTTATAAATGTCAAAAATATATAATTTCTATTTCTTACTATGTAAAATAAAAACATGAAATCATTTATATCAAAGACACCCTAGTTATTATTTTGGGTTACCGGGTAAATTGCCGAAACTTATTTACTTTCGTTATTTTTCCTACTATGTTATATATTTGGTACTGATTATCGTAATACGTCTTATCAAGTCAAATCCACTACGACCACCATACAACTAACGTTATCAAAACTTCTTTCGTAAATAAAGTATAACTACTTTTGAAAACCTTACACATTTACATAATTCCGCGTTATACCAATTATGAACCAAACCGTTTATTATTAGGTCGAGACCTAGTACAGTTGTGCATCGCCGCGTGATCATTCGTTTCAGCTGCTTTACTTCATCGATTACTGTGAGTTCATAGCTCTACTTTTTCTACTATTTTAACATGCATTTTATGACTTTGGGCGAGAACAATGTTTGCTTTTCAAAACTGGACACAAGTACCTTACGTAAGATTTTCCCTGTTTACGTGTTGCCTAAGTTTTGCGTTTAGACCACTACTACTGCCCATTTGATCATGAACCGTTAATTACCTATGACCGACTGACTGGTTAAGTGAGCGCGAATGTTATAAATAAATCTATTGGTACTAATTATCCTTATCCGGGTAAGTAGTGCTTACTAGTTTCGGAGGTGCCGAACTAACGGATTATAACATGTCGACTTTTCGTCTAGGTTATCTTTGGTCGGATACCTGTTTGGGCAAGATTTACATTACTTGGCATGATTGTATATGCTGCTTTCATTATTAGCTTCAGTTTCATGAGCTTAGTGCAACGTAAATGCTTTTCATGTGAAATTGTATCCGTTATAATTGTCGAATTCGTTTCAAATCTTGTGGTCCACCTTATTATGTTTAAACTAAACCTATGAATTCACCAAATTTATGTTGACCGTTTTAAGCAATATTTTCAGGTGCTTAGCTTTGGATATCTGTTCAAGGTGCTATTTGAGGTCCTCCTTCTATGTGACGGCCATTTTTAAGATTTCTGATTTATCATGCTTGTTAAACTTTTATCAATCTTTTATTTACGCTTCCGCATCTTTTGAAACTTATTGTGGGATAAATGTAAGACCATTTACTTTATTTAATGTAACAAGTATGATTTTCTAAAACGTACCCTTTAGATGTTGTTCTTTGTACCTTGTGATGTTGATATCCATGACACGTCACGCCCCAGTTGACTATTCTGATGGGACCCTAATTGGGGGTGTGACAATAAACGAATGGGTCATGCTGAAATTTTATAAAAACTTTACATTTAGAACTATTTCTATAAGAATTTATTTTCTTAAAACCTGACAAAGGACGAATTTATATTATATTATAATTAATAAATTATTTTTACACTTAAATTTGAAAAGTAAACTAAACTACATACTTTTATACAAATCACTAAGTATTTTTCTTTAATAATAATAAAGAACAAAAAGGCAAATATTATAATCAATCTATTATTTATAAAATGCACGCTAAAAGACGAAAAACATATCTTTATAAACTTTTACAAAAATAAAACCTCTATTACTTATTACGTAAGTTAAAAACGTAGAGACACTCATATCAATATGTCTTAAATTATTAATCTAGGATATCGGATTAAATCACCGGAAAATATTTATTTTCTTTATTTACTTCTCTTTATTATCTAAATATGTACCAGTTACTAAAATATATTTAGTCAAAACCATTACAACCAATGATACAAACACCATTTTCAAATCAATAGTACAACTACGCTTGAAAACTCTTATGATTCCACGTTGTATCAATTCTGAACCAAACCTTTTGTTATTAAGTCGAGACCGGGCACAGTTGTGCAACACCGCGTGATCATTCCTTTTCAGCTACTTTACTTCACCATTTACAGTGAGTTCATAGCCTCATACTTTTACCAACTTTTTCTTATGTTTTCTAACTTTGGGGTGAGAACATTGCTAGTTTTTAAAACTGGACACAAATGTTTTACGTTACTCTTACCTGTATATGTGTTGCCTAAGTTTACGTTTAAGCCATTATTTGCCCGAACTATCGTGAACCGTTAATCTCTTGACCGTCGGTACTGGTTGAGTAAGCGTGAGTGAATAAATAGATCTATTGGGGCTAATAACCCCCATTCGGGTAAGTAGCGCTTACTTGTAACAGAGAGACTGAACAAACGGATGTATGTCATGTCGAATTTCGTTTGGTGATCTTTGGTTTGGAGACCTGATAGGGCATGTTTCAACTGGCATAATTATATGCTACCTACTTATTAAGCCTCGGTATCATGAGCTTAGTGCAGCTTAAACACTCTTTTTATGTGATATTGTATCTATTATAATAGTCACATACGTTTTATAACTTGTGGTCCACACTATTGCTTTTCAAATTAAACCTATTAATTCACCAACTTTCGTTGACGTTTTAAGCAAAGTTTTCAGGTGCTTAGGTTGGATATTCGCTCAAGTTGCTTCTTGAAGTCTAATTGCTATATGTGTCTACCATTTTCAAGACTTCTATTTAATCATGCTTGTTATCGTTTTATCAAAATTTTAGTTTGCTTCCGCAATCTTTGAAACTTCTTATGGGTTGAATGTAAAAGTATCTATTTTATTAATGTAACAAGTATGAATTTCAAACGTACCCTTTAGAGGTCATTCTTGTACCTTGTGTTTGTGATATCCATGACACATCACGCCCCCGGTTATCTATTCCGATGGGACCTTGTCTGGGGGGTGTGACACATACTACGTAAAAGTTTACATAAACAAGTTATTTAGTCATAAGTTTACTTGACGATGACAAATCACTTAAGGTATGAATATGGCATTATTAAACTTAGTTAATGATCTAATAAAAATATTTTCTATTCCATTTAAAACTTAATCATTTGCATAAACCTTTCTAATCAAATGAGTTTAAATAAACACGTGATAAATTATAAGCTAGTTATATTAATCATGTAAGACAAAATAGGATTAACCATAAGTAGAAACAATATTTCCAAATCTAGAAAATATTTCCTTAATTATGTTAAGAAATATTTTCCTTCTAGAAGAATCTAATAAAATTGATTTTGAAGTACATAAGAATATTTTGTTAAGATTTGGGGTTAATCATAAAAAGACAAAATTTATCCCAGCTGCAACCCACAGATTAAGCAAAACCAAAAGATGGATCCAGGTAATGGTGGATTCGTGCGACCAGCTGGTTGGGACATATTTTGAATTTCAAATGTTAGCTATAAATACCAACCTTAAGTCTTCATTTTAGACAACTCTTCACAAATATTTTTCTCTTTAGCTTTTTCCATTTTCATATTCTTTGATCATTATACTTGTTTCATAATCCATTACAAGTGATCAACTTATTCCACTCTTTAGTGAAGAACACTAACGAAGACGTGAAGCTTCAAGTGTTATTAGTTTAGTTGTGTCATCACGATTGTGATAATCATTCATCTTGTACATCTTGTATTGTCTGTTGTGTTCATCATATGTGTATGATAGGTTAGTATTAAGGCCATAAAATACATAGTATGTTAGATTGGTTCAATCTCGAAGTAAAACTCGGTATTTAGGTTAGTACCAGAAAAAGTGTAAGTGACGTGTACGGTTTTCTCCGCCTAAAGGGAGCTTGTTGACATAGTGAAGAAAACTCTCAATTTGGGTACTTGAGGAGTGGAGTAGGGCGAAGAGGAGCTTCGTAGCCGAACCACTATAAATCATTGTGTCATCGATTTGATCTTTCTTATCTTTACTTGTTTATACTTCGTATTTACTTATTTGTTTATTACGTAGCTATCATATACATTTGTGTATATCTCTTGAATTCACATAAGTCGACAATCCATGTTTTATTTTTAAAACGATAAAAACTATTCAACCCCCCTTCTAGTTCCATAATTTTGGCTCATGTTTAGGTAATTGTAATCTTTTGTTGATTTTTGTTACGTTATATTTTACTTTCCTTAATTTGCTATTTGCTTTAACATAAACCTGGTCACTTATCTTCTCTTACCACCTAATTTACAGTTCTATACACAGTTGAGTTTCAAAAAAGAGGTCTACCATACTATCACCTGTTATTATGGATTGCTGAAAAGACAAAGGTGAAAAAATATGAGGACGTTGAAGCATATACATCCGTCGAGTTACCTGACAGACATGCCGATCCAGAAGGCTACAGATTTGTTTCTAAATTAATGATACATGGACTGTGTAGAGTTGTCAATTACGTTTAAATATTGGTGGATGAAGAAAAGTATTCGGAAATGAAGATGGATATAAAGTTGTTCTTGAACTTGTGATCAGTTCTTTTGTTTGGGTTTTTTAAAAGTTTAGTATGTAATTCTTTGGTGAATACAAATTTTTACAAGAAGAAATGCTTTTGGTGCTAAGAATTATACTTCTATGCACTAATAACCTGCCTAAAGAAAGGCGTTGAATGAGGGATGTGATTACAATGCTTAGAGAGGTAAGGCCCAAAGAGAAGTCAATTTTCAACAATTCACGAGTCATAATTTTTTATAGTCTTAATTATATATCTTTGATTTTACTTTTGTATTTAACTGTTGCAAATTCTATAAAAATTTGCAGACCCCTTTTGTGGGTTATGGGCCAACATGTTTATCTTGAAATTGTTCTATGGTTTAAGTTGATTTTTACTTCACTACAAGATTTCTACATGTTGGATTTGTCGAAAAATCTAATGAACTTTGTTGCTAATATAAAAAATAGAGCTGCATCATAGTAACGAACTTTGATACCTTTTAGTATATGGATTTAAATTTCCCCCACCGCAACGCGCGGGTTATATGTGCACTCATTTGAAACCAATAGCTATTAGATCAATTGTCATTAATCCGTAATTGTCTAATGTTTTAATATTACAAATAAGATTTGCTGAACATATATGTTTCATGGTTAAAAATGTGTTTTTAACTGAGTTAAGACTAATTATAATGTCCGTGCATACACGGGATTTTAACATGTCATGTGTTTTTAAAATAACTTTTATCTTTTAGTTCACTAATTATAAATATACTCAATTGAGGTAGGAAACGACGTCCTTTTGTGTTGGCCTAAATTTGCTGGCCCAATCTTGTCGCGTTTTGTTCGGCCAGGTGCAGTTTACCAATATATTTTTTATAAAGATAGTACGTGCTTAATCATTCTATAGCTTTTCTTTTATTCATCAAACGTCATATATGTTAGGTTTCACTAATTTTGGATCAAGATTGTGATGTTGTTGCTCATTCATATGATAAGCAGAGTGATAACCCACCAGGAAACAAAGTTTGGATTCAATGTTCAAATTAATGGTTGAATTTTACTTAAGTCATAGTTTTTATTGTTTGGATTGGGGCCGCCAGGCTTAATAAGTAAACACATATCATAGTCTCGGTCATTCTACAACTTCTTCTTCTTCCTTCCCTTCTTCACTTTAACCGTTGTGGCCAAAGGCTGATTTTAGTATTACTTTTTTTTTTAATTTTGCTTGAAATCTAAATGCTAATCAGGTAAACCACAAAGATGTAATCATAAAGGTATTATTGAATTTCTTTTTTACCAAATTTATGTGTTTTAGATTTAGATTTATATACAAAAATTAAGGGTTTTGGTTTCTCAGTTGTACAGTAATTGATTATAATTGAAATGATGATTTTTTTAGTGTTTTAACCTGCCTAACGAGTGAAGAATATGTGTGCCCTCTTCCGAAACTATTATTACGAGCAAAACCTTGAGGGGTTAGTAACTATTTCATTATTCTTGGTTTAATGTTTAAGGTAGTTTGTTGTTTCTATAGAGATGACAGGGTATTGTAATTTTAAACATATTTTTAATTTTTACGTGCCAATTTTAGATTTGTTATGTTTTTGACATGTGTTTAGGCATTTACTGATTTTATGTGTTAAGGAAGATAACGTGATTTGATGTATGGTTTTAACAGGAAGATTATCGACGGGTCATAATATATTAGGTTTTTATTGAATGAGGTTAAGGGAGGCGTATACGCAGATTAATCTCCACATGCGAAGCGCAAGGAAACGATCTATTTTCATAGCTCAAAATGTAACCACTTACTTGCTTTATACCATTAAAAATAGGTGCTCACTTTATGCTATTTGAAAAAAGTTTTTTCAGCTTTATGCCATTAAGGGTTGTTTGGTGCTGTTCAGAACTATAGTTTCTGTGTTTACTTTCATAGTTCGAGTTTTTATAAACTGTAAATATATTATGTAGCAGCATATTAATTATTAGGTATTAATTTGTAAGGTTTTGTTAGTTTTTTTATTGCTGTTATTTTGTAATGCATGTCATTTTTTATGAAGATGGTTACAGATTCAAATGCGCCTATTCAGACAAGGCGTTTGATGCGTTGATTGCTTATTTAAAAGTTGTTGACGCCGATGCCGCTAGGTTTTATATTATTTTATGTTTGTAGTCTTGTCGCGTGGTGAATTTATTTAATTGTTTAAGGAAGTTGCATGATTGTATTGGTTAAGCTACGTGATATAGGAGTATGTTTGTAATGCTGTCGCATGATATAGTTTAGATACTTAAACGACGTGATATAAGTGTTATGTAGTTTATGGCGAGCCTCACAAATCATCGCTACCAACTACAATGCAACAATTTGGTCATTTAGATATTCGTAAAATGCAGCAAGATAAAATATGAATTATTTCAGCAAACATGATAATTTTATGTTGGGTATTGATGAGGTGTCATCTTATACGCTTTTTCGGGGTCATTTAACCCTCTAAATCATGTAAATATGCCTAGATTATATGCTTAATCGTTTGTTTTCATGTTTTTAGCACTTGGATGGCATTTGGAGGAAAGACACATGACTTGGGCTCATTTGGAGAAGAAACAGACAAGACTACGACTGTATACCAAATCCTTTGAAGAAATCGTGCATACAGAGCGTAGCGGTGGAGACGGCGTCCGCGAATTACATGCGTGGCCTCCACGGATTTGTAAAGCGACGACGTTAGAGATTTGACGACTGCGTCAGAACGTAGCCGACTTAAGTTGGTTCTAGAAGATTCGAAAGTGGCGACGGCAGTCACAACTATAACACTGATACCGTTAGCACCGCTTTTTCCCCTCCCCCCCCCCCCATATATATACAAATCAATTTAGTGTTTTAGGTGTGTAACTTTTGGGAGACGAACCCTAACTTTTATATTCGAGTTTGACAGCTTTTTAGGCCGTCTTTAGGGCCTTTTAGAACCTATTGTAACAGTTTTTAATCCATGTTTTAATCAAGTGAAGTTCTTCTATCCCTTTAATCTTCAATATGTTTATTTGTTGTTTGATTAATTATTGTTCTTCTCTTGTGCTTAAACATGCTTGGCTGATACTTTTAGTATTACTATGTTTGCATGAAAACTTAAATTGTAGATCCTTTAAATGTTGCTTCTGTGATGGTTATGTGCGCGTTATGCTTTGGAAAACTAGCCAATTAAGATATTAAATTGGCATAGAAGTCTAGAAGAAACGCTGAGAGTGTGAAAGGTACCATCGGTAAACTGTCATCATACCACTTACCTAATATGGTTGATCCCTCTTAAGATATTTCAATAGAATGTAATGTACTCTTAAGGGCCTTGTAATAGTCTTCATACTACCTTATTTGTGCGTTGCCCTAATGGAATATTACGTAGACGGCGGGTTCATGTAATTCGTTCATGACTTAGGAAATACTTACACAGATCATCACAAGTGTGACAACTCAAAATTAAAATTACATAAAACATTATTATAATTTCAATAAACATAAAAATCTAATAAACACCACAAAAAAACCAAATAATAAATAATAAAAAAAAAAAAAAAAATAAAACACAACTATCCCACCCCACACACCCCCCCATAACAAACACTCCAAACCACCCCCACAACCCCCAACCCCCCACCTCACAAACACCCCCCCCCTACATCCCATATAACTAACAATCACTCTCAACTTCCCAACCTATTCCCATAGAGAACGACAACAACCCCCGAGTCTTGCCTATACTACACTGCAATGATTAGGTGCACTTCCTAGGGAGTTGTAAAACTTCTTGTTGAAGTCTAACGACAACCGCATCAAGTTTTTGGCGTCACTGCCGGGGAATAGTTAGGTTTCGACCATTATTCAACTTAGGTCTACTTGCTTGATTCCTATCAAGTGAAAATTTTATTTTCAGTATATTAGCTTTCTCGTAGTCTATCTTTTCTTTGTGTTATTTGTTTCGTGAATCTTTTTGTTGACCTCTATGGGAGACAAAAATCCTATCCGTACTCTTGGAGATTACTCCAAACCTAGCCACGAGGGCTACAGGAACACCATTGAGCTCCCCGAAGGGAACAATGTGGTGCCTCTTCGACCCGACACCATCCGGTTGGTGCAAAATGAATGCTCATTCTACGGACTTTGGCCTGAGGATTCAAACCAACACCTTAAGGATTTTCTAAAACTAGTGGACTCACTTGACCTTAACGGTGACAACAAGGAAAGAACGCGCATGTATTTATTTCAATTTTCCCTTCGCGATCAAGCTTGCAACTGGCTTGAACGTCTTCCAGCAGGATCCATCTCTACATGGGAGGATCTTACTACTCGTTTCCTTGCTCAATTCTTTCCACCGGGAAGGACTGCAAAACTTTGTAACAACATCCTGATGTTCTACCAACATCAAAGAGAATCTCTTTCTGAAGCATGGACTCGTTTCAATGACTTACTCCAAAAAGTCCCTCATCATGGTATCGATCTTTGGCTCCAGGTCCAAATCTTTTATGACCATGTCAATCCCGCTATAAGACGAACCATCGATCAATCGGCCGGTGGTAAGCTTCGTGACAGAAAAGCCAAAGAATCCTGGGCACTATTAGAGGACCTCGCCCTCTATGACAACAAAAGTTAGAACGACCCAAGGGACTTTGCGAAGCCGGTCAAGGCAATCTCATTGCCTCAAGATGTCCCGAGTACATTCGACCGTCGTCTCATCGAGCTCGAAAATCAAGTCCAATGCTTGATGGAAGCTCATCTTGCTCTTAAGCAACACGTTCAAGTGAACAAGATCTCTTCTTCATGCAAAATCTGCAGTGGTCCCCATGACACTCATTATTGCATGGAAAATCCCGAGCAAGCTTTTGTTGATTATGCGTCCTCGTGTACTGACGAAGCGGGAGGTAAGTGGTTCACTTTCAAACCCGAGCAAAACAATCTTGGTGACACCTACAATCCATCATGGAAAATTCACTCAAACCTTAGGTGGAAACAACCCCAAAACTCTCAAAATATTTTTTCAAACCCACCTAACGGGTTTTAGCCAAACGGTTCATTTCCAAATCGTCCCTTCAACAACAATCCTCAAAATTTCAACAATCACTCGAATCTCGGTTGTGTTTGTGTGTAAGAATTATAATTTTTTTGGGTATTGGTATAATTGTAGGTATTTGGTTAAGTGTAGATAGGTAGAATGGTTTACATGCATGCAAAAAGGTTCCAAATTGCGAAACGTCAACGTTTTACGTAATGTATAAAAATAAAATAAGAAAACTTATAAATTATTTTCGTAAAAATAATATAACACTTGTTTGACGTAAACTTTTATTTGTTTGATGTCAGTTTACGTTAATTGTTGACTTTTGGTTTACGCGATTTAACTTAACGGTTAAAATTAAAAGTAAATGCGTAAAAGCTCAAAATAAATAATTGAGAGTTTATTGATGTAAAATGACCTAAAATTACGAGTTGTTACAATTTAGTTGTAGCACAGTTAATGACTGACTCCATTATACATCTGGTAGACATGATATAATGATGCTTCTAAAGCGTTGGTCTTGATTGACCACCCTCCTCTCATCATTCAGCCACTGAGCCTCAGTTTTAGGTAAACCTTCAGTTGTCTTGGGTTTAAAGAGACCTTCATTAATACATGGAATGTAATAGGGTTCCATCCCAACTAAGTAGCATAACATGCGCTTTTTCCACTTAGTAAGTTTACCAACTTCAAGTCTAAGAGCAAGAAGCAGAGTAACTTCCTCCTCTTTCATCAACAAGTTAAGGTACATCACTTCCAGTCATAGTAGGATCTTGAATTTAAAAACTTTTTTGATGATTTATAAAATGGTTTTATAAATCAAACCAGGGAGGGACTCTTTGCGAGAAGTCCACGAGTTTCAAGGCAAAAAAATCTCATTTGCCCTCAAAGAGTTTGTCACTGAAGAGTAAGAGATGGTATTGGTAAGTGTACATTACAACCGTTATCATCTCTATCGAAGCTCGAAAAATTAAGTCCTATGAATGCTAGATGGAAAAGAGGCTCATTCTTGCTCTTAAGCAACACGTTTCATACAATGTGAAACCCAAGATTATCTTTCTTCATGCAAAATTCTTGTTTGTTCCCCATTTTTATGGACACTAATTATTGCATGGTAAAAATCCCCAAGACCGAGAGAGCTGCGATCCCCCCGAGCAATGAGCTTTTGTTGATTATGCGTTCCTCGTTTATGTTCTGAGCGAATACGGAAAGCGGACCGTAGGGGTGGTTTGGTGGTGTGGTTGGGATGGTTTTGTTCTGTGGGAGTTATATGGGGGTGGGGGGTGAAACGGGTGGGGGGCGTGGTTAGATGCGGTGGGGGTGGGGGTGGTGTGTGGGGTTTCGGTATTTGGATTTAAGGTGGGTTCACTTTTCTTACCGTTGCACACCCTATATTTCTTTTGGTGTCTCGAGAACCTACAATCACTTCATGGAAAAAAAATTCACCCTCAAAATATTTAGGTTGCAAAACAAACCCAAACTTCAAAATATTTTGTTCCAAATCCCATCCTAACGGATTTTCTTTTTTTTTTTTTTTTTTTTTCTTTTAAGCCAACCAATCGGCCCTTCATTTCAAACGTTATGCCCTTTCAACAACAATCTCAAAATTCACAATCACTTCAAATCTCGGGGGTTGTGATTTACGCTCTGTTCTGTGGGGTTGTTGAATTTATAATTTTTCTATGTCCAGGTATTGCGTTTATCGCTTTCGCGTTTTTCTTCAACTTATTTGTTGTAGGTTATTTGGTTGTTTTAAGTATTCGGTAGATTAGTAGATAGGTAGAAAAAATTAGACTTTTGATTTTATTGTAGATAGGTAGATTATTAGAGAGGTATGTTTGTTGAATTAGAATGTAGGTGTTATGTTTAGGATAGATTATTAGTATGGTTTACATGCATTTTGCAAAAAAAGCTCCTAAAAAAAAAAAGGTTTCTTTTTTTCTTTTTTCAAATTGTGTGAATGAATGGACTGAAACATGTGGTGCTTGTTGTGTCTGGTACACTGGTCTACGGTGTGTGTGTTGTGTGGGTTTAGTAGTCTCTCTTTTTTTTGGGATTGTATGGGTTGGTGTATTGAGGGGTTGTTAGAGGGGCTAAGGTTTTCACGATTGAAGAGACGCTTTTGCTTATCGCGCCCTTGGGGGCGTAAGGTTTCGTTTCTATGGTTTGTGGTCGAGGGGTAGGTTTTGTGGGGGGTAGGGGGGGCGGTAGAGGGGTGGGGTTTGAGGTTACTGGGGGTTTTGGGGAGGGGAGGGGAGGGGGAGGGTTTTGGTGGGGGGGGGGGGGGGGGGGGGGGGGGGGGGGGGGGGGTGGGGGGGGGGGTTTTTGTTTTGGTTTGGAGGTGTGGTGTGGGGGTGGTTTTGTAGTTGTTTTTTGGTTCTGGGGGTTTTTTTGTGGTATTTTGTTGGGTTGTGTTTTTTTGGGGTGTTGTTTTTTTTTTTGTGTTGTTTGTGTTGTGGTTGGGTTTTTTAGTGGTGTTGTGTTTTGTTTTTGGTGTGGGTAGTTTGTGATTTTGGTTTAGGGGATTGCTCGCGGGGTGGTGTTTGTGGGGTTTTTTTGTGTTTTTGGTTGGTATTGGGGTTTGGGTTGTTTTGTGGTTCTGGAATTTTGGGTGTTTTGGTTGTTTGTTGGGTGTTGGGGTTTTGGGTGGGTTTTGGTGGTTTTTTTTGGGTTTTGGGGGTGTTTTGTGTGCTTATGGGTTTTTTTTTTGTTTGTTTTTTTGTTTAGCGTGGGGTTTGTTTTGTTTGGTTTTTGGTTGTTCGTTTTTTTTAGGATTAGATTTCACTTTTGTTTTGTTGTTGTTGGTTGGGGCTGGTGTAGGGGGGGGTTGGTGGGGGGGGTTTTTGGTAACAGCAAGAAGGAAAGTGTGTGGGTTTTGGATTGTGGTGTTGAGTTGTTACACAATTTGTGTTTGTTTTCAAACGCACATGGTTTTTTAATATGACTGACTCATTTATATCATTACTCGGTAGTTAGTAATAGGAGTGGTTCGATAGATTAGAAATTGATTGATTTAATGATGCTTTGCTTTATCTAAAGCGTTTTTTGGGGTGGGTTTCTTGATTTTGACCCTCCTTCCCTCCCCCACCTCTTCATCATTCAGCCAATGAGCCTCTCGCGCTTTTAGGTTCGTTTGGTTTAAACCTTCCTGTATCCGCCCCCACTCACACTCCCCCTGCCCCCGCGCTTATTTTTTTTTTTTTTTTATTATAGAGACCTTCATTAATAAACCAATGTAATGTATAATTGTTTCCATTCCCATCACAAAATAGAGTGGCATATTATGCGATTGTTTTTTCCAATTGAGTTACATAGGTCGTTTACCATTATTCATCGTCTCTTTTAGATATTACACACTTCAAAGATGGAGCAAAGAAAAAGAAAAGGCAGAAGTAGTAAGTTAGCCAGAGTAAGTAGTATGCGCATGAAAAAACGCTCTTGCAGTCGAATGTAACTTCCCCTCTCTACGATTCATCTACAAGTTGGGGGATTAACATCACTTCCTTACCACGTCTATAGTAGGATATTGAATCTCTACGAATTAATTACTTATTTTCTCGCGCTCTATGATTTTATAACTCCTTGGTCACCTTTTATAACATCAAAAACCACTCATCTGATGAGCCTCTTACCTTCGTTGTTCCTATTTTAACTACATAGAGAGAGATAGCTTTATGACTACAAAAGTTTAAACAAAAAAAATTCTAACCTCCCTCAGCATTCCGTGTTTTGCTCTTTAAATTAATGATGTAAATTACTCATACTTCTTATATAAACAAGATATGTAAATGTTCCTTTTTAACAGTAAAAGAACACCAATGGTTTCTCAACATTTTAAATTCTTATTTAGAATGTAGATCGCGCTAATAAGTAAATCGAGCGAGTTTTAATGACAAGTGTTGCTATATGTGATCCTACTCTCCTCTCTAAAATCCTCTCATAGTAAAATCTAACTAATACTTGGTTAGAGTGTAGTAGCAACCCTAAGCACTTTCCTATTAAACAGCAGACTATGACCCTCCCTCCCCCCCATCCCGCTGAAGGGAGACCCTATATTGTATTTGGAGGAGGTGAGTAAAAATGGCGAGTGTTCGTCTGTGGGCAGTGTAATATAGGAGGTAAAAGTGATTACTCTTTGTTGTAGTAATAAAAAAGTTGTTTATGATTATGTTTCACTATTAAATTTGTACAATAAAACTCTTAACATATTTACCCCATTGTGTGTGTGTCAAATTCTGTATTTATGGATAAGAGATGGGTATTCTGTAAATCTTTACAACAATCTTATTTATAGGCTAAGAGATGGGTATTAACCACTGGGTAAAGATGTGTGTCCTACAATTACTGGACAAAGTACATTCATAATTTATCCCTATTACAATTGTCTATTCTAAGTAATGGACAAACATACTTCTGCTAGAAATGTGTTGAAAATTGTTCTGTTAACTACTCATACTTGGCTATGTTGACATTTGGTTGATAAGGACTTGTACTTATCCTTTTAAACATATCCCCTTTATTCTTCAGTTACTTAGACATTTGTCTAAATCTTCAGTGTCTTTTTTATGAGAAGATCATGTTGGATTCAATGAGTTTATTGTCATCACTCACTAAACTCGTTACATTCTTTTTTGGTTCAAGGACTTTATGCACTGAGTTTTGCTTCAGTGAATGATGAGTCTTTCTCTTAGACTCATGTTAAACATCTTAAAGGTAACTCATTGAGTGACTATTTATTCAATGACTTGATTACAAGTTAAAAGTTATATAACATATACATTGTTTTCTATTCAAATCCTAAACATGGATCATTGGGATAACGTTATTAAATCTAAAGTTTTTTTTAATAAAGAATAACAAGCTGACACAAATCTAAAGTTTTAATGATATATTTTAAAAATTATTATCAACGAGGTTTGTAACCCGCACTCCACTACAGAGCGCGGGTATTCTTTTGAGGATGAATGTGGCTTGGCGGGGTGTTTCGCACAATTTTGTACAAATTCTCATTTACATAAAGGCAACACCGCATATAAAACTAATACAATAGGTAACATAAATGTACAACATGCATTATATGATAGACATCGATTAACTATTTATACTTGTCTTTCAAGTCGCCCTACACACTGACCCATGCAACAGGAATGACACCATCTCTTCTTGTGATGTTACTTCAGCCTCTGTTACACCAACAAGCATTTGTTGTTTCTTAGTTTAGTTATATTTTGAATTTGCGCTTGGTCTTAGAGCTTACACGGTTTCCTTTAGTCTGATATCATTAGCTCTAACCTGAAACGTTTTAACTATATATCAACAATTTAAATTGACATAATTTACACAGTAGTTCTTCTTATTATTATTTGTAGTTTAAAATTTTGATTGTAAACCACATATGTGGCCAAGTCTAAATTGACATGTAATTCTGTGCAGGAGGTATTTACCATATGTGGCCAAGTCTAAATGAATATACAGAGCCTCCGCATAGGGGTTGACCCGTTGGAGATGAAACATAATCTGACTTAACCAAATTACATGTATATGGGTAAAAATAGAGATGTCCAACATACCTGATCATGGTTATTAGAGGCGGATTCAAGAAACTTTCCATAAGCTATGACTGCCTCCTTCGTGTAAGGCGACATTGTGTCACGTGCTTTATCAAGATGAGGCTTTGTAGCAGTGGCAATATCATCAATGTACGGTTTGCAAACCTTCTTAATAATCTTCCACCAACTTTAGCGAATTAAGTACATGAATAGTGCCTCCAACATATTAGCAAAACCTTTTTGTCTATCGACGATTGGATCTTGACTGTTTACCTTCATCCTGAGTCTATCAGATAGCCGACACAAAAGGCACCACCTTGGTTGCAACTTCTAACACTTTGGCTGCAATACAGAAAATGACGTTAGCAGGCAGCTAAATACCGCTATCTCTAAAGATCTCTCATTATGTTTCCAATAAAGAATGTTTCGGTGTGTGCCTACAACTCTTCGTTAACTATTACAACTTACTGCAAGTGTTATATACTTTTTTTTATCATATTTGTCAAGAGAAAAAAAACTCCAAATGATCCGTTTTCACCCAACGTCCTTTGGGTGAAAACGGCGCAACCCACTCAGTCCACAACCTGCTATATTACTTCAAATCATACTGAAACTCAAAACATTAACATCGTTACTTCAAAGCCACTTAAAAACACACATTATAACTCATTGTTATGGGGCATTTGGATTAGCTTATTTCTTCGGCGAAAATTATAGTTCAGTTGGGTCAGTGTAGGTTGATCTTTTTTCTCTAATGGGTCAAGCGACTAATGTAAATCTAAAAGTAAAGTTGCGGCGGGATTTTTGGCTATCGTTTTTTATAGCATCGTGTGTTGACTCTAAGTCATTCGATCACAAAATACAATTTATGTTTTGATATATATATGAACATATTTTCATTACACTTGGTTGGGTCAAATTGGTATCAACACAGATGAACTGCTGAAGCCATGACAAAACTATATATTGTTCTCAACAGCCTAAGAGGGTGTTTGGGGTTGCATATATTATTTGTGCTCATGATAATGTTTAGAAA
>BQNB010024575.1:4496-21996 GCA_026074375.1 Tanacetum coccineum
ACCATACAAACCCTCAAACGACGCACATCTCACACTAAAATGATAACTATTGTTATACGAAAACTCAACTAATGGAAGATGAACATCCCAGCTTCCCCCAAAGTCAAGGACGCATGCTCTAAGCATGTCTTCTAAAGTCTAAATAGTACACTCACTCTGACCATCGGTCTGAGGGTGGGAAGTCGTACTCATGTCGCCAAAACCTCGACGTGAACCGACTATCACGATCAGATATGATCGAGATCGGCACACCATGCCTAGCAACAATCTCATTCAAGTATAGCCTAGCTAACCTCTCCATCTTATAATCCTCACACATAGGTAGAAAATGAGCAGACTTAGTCAATCGGTCCACAATGACCCAGATTGTGTCATGCCCACTACTAGTCCTAGGCAACTTAGTCACAAAATCCATTGCTATCCCTTCCCATTTCCATTCGGGAATCTCAGGTTGCTGGAGCAAGCCAGACGGCCTTTGATGCTCAACCTTAACCTTCAAACAAGTCAAACACCTACTAACATAAACAGCTATATCCTTCTTCATTCTCGGCCACCAATACCTATCTCAAAGGTCATAATACATCTTATCTGCCCCTGGGTGTACAAAGTACTTTGACTTATGGGCTTCGTCTATTATCAGGGTTCTCACATCACCCTTCAAAGGGACCTATATTCGATCCAGGTAATACAACGCTCTATCATTCCTAAGTTTCATCATCTCATCTAATCCTTTTTGCAATCCTACAGACTCATCAGACGCCTCCTTCTGAGCCGCAAGTATCCTATCCTTGATACTCAATTGAAGGGTCATATTTATAGCTCTAACTCTCTTAGGTTTCACTCTCTCTTTCCTACTTAGTACATCAACCACTACATTCTCCTTACCAGGGTGGTAGCGAATTTCACAGTCATAATCACTAAACAACTCTATCCAGCGACGCTGTCGCATATTTAACTCTTTCTGACTCAAGATATGTAGGAGACTCTTATGATCCGTATATATGACACTATTTGTCCCATACAAATAATGTCTCCAAATCTTAAGTGCAAACACAACCGCACCCAGTTCCAAATCATGGGTGGTGTAATTCTTCTCATGGATTTTCAATTGCCTAGATGCATAAGCTATCACCTTATTTCTTTGCATCAACACACAACCTAATCCTAATCCGGATGCATTACAATATACTACAAAATCTTCTGGTCCATCGGGGAGAGCTAGAACAGGTGCATTATACAACTTATCCTTTAAAGTTTGAAACGCATTCTCCTGCTCCTCACCCCAATCAAAGGTCTTACTTTTTTGAGTCAAGACAGTAAGCGGTTTAGCTATCTTAGAAAAGTTCTCAATGAATCTACGGTAATATCCTTCCAATCATAAGAATGAACGAACTTCAGACGGGGTTTTAGGGGCTTCCCAATTCTTAACGGCCTCAATGTTACTAGGGTCTATGTGAATTCCATCACCATTAATCACATGCCCAAGAAACTATACTTCTCGCAACTATAATTCACACTTAGAAAACTTAGCATACAGTCTTTTGGGGTTCTTCACTTGATGTATTTGGGCTTCAGTAGTAATCCAATCTTTATCGTTCGATCTTGATCTGATGATTTGCTTGAAGTATATGTGACTCTTTTTTTATTTTTGCCATTTGCTGAACCTGTGGTCCGACATGCTCATATTTGTTGTAATTCCTGAAGCTTTGTGATCTTTCTTCTTTAGTCTTCATGACTTTAACATTTGAAGAAGACATGATTCAGAGTGCGAAGCTTGTAAACTCTGCTTTCTTGATTTCTTTAAATCTTAGGAGTGTGGCATGTGTCTTTCAAAACGGATTTTTTGAGTATTGAAAACATATAGTTTTTAGCAAAACTATCAGCTATCAGGATTTCGATATGTCTTTACATGAGCCGTTTGCTTTGGACTCGTCAATGCTTTGTTGCAATTACAAGGTGCAATGATAACCTTATAGTTTTTAGGAACTCATCAGCTAGGGACAGAATTTGTATTATCTACCAGTAGCCGGTTTTGCTCTAGAGTACTCAACTCTTGTTTTAGAAAAATGGTGGAGTCGATTACCATTCAGTACGATTACTGCACCTGTGATCAGATAGGATTCAATAAAGAACCTTCTTGACAGGTTTTCCAGCTCAAGCCTTTTAAGTCTCAAATACTGAAGTACCAGTTCCTGTATGTTGCTGTGCTTAACAGTTGTCCGTAGACTAACACACTATGGTATTTCTACTAATAGAATGGTAATAGGAGTGAGTCAGTATAGTTACCTATCTGCTGACTATAACGTATATTCCTGTTCAGCGTTTTACTTCTCTAATACATTAAGTACCGTAGAAGGCCAATGGCAAAAAATGATCTGAAAAAAAACATTCGATGTGCTTATGATATTTATTTAGGACACAATGAAAGTTTAAATCAGAATGCTCTGATGATGTTTTGAAAGATATCTCAAAAGATATGAAGTGCCTCATGGCTCTCATCAAACTCATACAAGTATTTGTAAGACGAGTCATTCTCACTAGTGGATACTGTCCGAAGACAAGTATATGAGTATTCTACGAATACCCTGGTGATATAACATCTCATTCCTTCGCATTCCTCAAGATCACTTTCCCAATCATGAAACAAAAGATTCTTTGTGAATTATCAAGATACTTGTGTATAACACAAAAGCTTTGGTATCTTGACATTGTTGAGTATATTAACACTTTTACTCCCCCTATACATGTGCATCGATATTCGAAAGATGTTTTGCACATGCAAGGATAGGACTTAGCATTTTGAATCAATCGAATCATTAGTTATCAGTTCACATTTTAAGTTACATTTTCTCCCCTGATCAAAAGTATGCAACTCTTGTATGGTTTTGATCTAGAATGGACTTAAAAAATGTTTTGAGCTCCCCCTCAATCATCGAGGTGAGCTAATTGAGCACAAATATTAAGTGATTATTGAAACAAGATCTGAAACATACCGAGACAGGAGTGAGAAATCAATCTGTCTGAGGACGTAGGTTGTGACTCGTTTCAATCATTTAGTAATAGAATTAGCAACAATGTGTCCAAATGACATGCAAAACTTGTTAGAATAACTGATTCTCCCCCTTAAACAATGATCCATTTTCTATTTAAAGAGCTGTAGTCAATGTCTGAATAGTGACAACCGAAAATGTTGATAGATCAATTGATTATAGAAAATTGGTCAAGTGTCATAGACGACTTCTGTCTGTAAGAAATAACGCACTGTAACATACATTATATCTTGGGTTGCACGATTATAAAGTAAATCCATGCCCAGGAGAACTAATATCACCTGTAAAAGGAACAAATGTTCATTTTTGGCGACAAAACTTTCCTAAGGGTTGTGGTACACTAAATCTCTGGGATAAGACCGGGTTACAGTCTGAAATAACTGCAAGCCATCTAGACTAAAAATTTAAGAGATTTTTTTTTTTTACTAAATATATACTAATATACAAAGGATGCAATGCTTTAGCATTCAAAAATACCAGATAACCCCTTGGAACCAGCCTTTCGATCACTAAGTTTGCAATCAGTTAACCTAGAGATCATAGTAACTTTGGAACCTAGAATTAACGCTCGGGGGTAAGTTCTAAGGCTCAACAATGAGGTTCCATTATCCTATTTAAAGACAGTTATCATACACGCGAAATTCATCCAATGGTTTCCATTGAGCTTAACCACTACCAACAACCTTTCGTTGGCTCCAAGCTGTCTTAGTAGTGTTCACATTATGATTTCTGGTTGCTTTCTAAACCTTCTTAGTAATTCACACTATGTTTGGCCTGGGGGGTTTTGTATTCAACAGACTTCAAAGAGCGCGAATCACTTAACTGATTATGATTCCAACAACATTCAACTTCCTATTTGTGATCTCGCTCTCCTCCTCCGTTTCCACTTTACTGGGCCAAGATACATGGTTTCGAGTGTGGCTCTTTTGGCCTAGGTTTGCGAGATTCAGTGGCATGTTGGTTCTTGTATACAGATCCACAAGGAACATTAGCTTCTTTTTGGTTGGCACTGGTGGTTTCTGTGTAGGTCCTATTTGAAGTCCGGGGGGGTTCCCTGAAATGTAACTTGCTTTTTTTCTTAGGCAACGGGTTGGTTTATTACCCATTGGCTCTCTGGAGGGTGGACAGTACTTTGAACTGTTTGTATACATCCCTGAAGCATGTACTTTTGGGTTTCACAAAGGCTGTAGATCCACTACTCTTTTTGTCACTCAGCTTAGTTTTCAGTTTGACATTCTCAGCAGTTAAGGCATTAATCTTTGCGGTGAATGTAGAACGCGAGTACGCATTAGATTTTAACAGTTCTTCATAACGTCGTTTTAGATTCACATTCTCTGCCTTATACCCATCAATTTGAATTCTAACGGAAGTGAGCGCATCTTTTAACTGAGTTAGCTCAGTTTCTAAGGCCTGCTTGTCGAAGCTACCTACAGTGGATCCTACATTCAACATTCTCGTGATGTTGATATGAGCTTGTAAGTTTCTGATGGTGTCGTCTTTCCCTAGAAGCTGATCCTATTTACTTGTTATTTCAAAATTGCATTATAGATCTAGTTGAGTTAGAATTTATTACAAACCCTCAGGTTTTGAAAGACATTCTTTATAATTTTTGAAATTTTAACGTTGTAAATTAACGTGATTCTTTTTCGATAAACACAACATTTTCAATTCATTAAGTCATTTGTTGCTTCTTAAAATCTCCAGCTTCAAGTTCTATGACTTTGTAAGTGTCCTATTGCAATTGATCTAAGTTCTTTGCAAAGGCCAATTAGAACTAGGGGCACTACAATATCAAAGCAAGCACAATAGAGAAATATCTTTCTCTAATCAAATAGCAATTAAGCCAAATCATATTGAATTAAAAGATGTTTTTTCTCTCTATTTTCAGGTACTTGTTCCAAGAACGCAGCGTTCATACTTAGTGTCCAGCTCGTCAAATATCCGCATGTATTCAGTTACTTCTGTAACAATGTTTTCATCAAGTTTTTGAACAAGTTGTTTAACATTTTCATAAAAAGGTATGATTTGTTCTGTAAACATTGCTTTAACGGGTTTAAACTCCCCTGAGCCGCTTGGATAGCGACATGGATCTGTTCTTTGGTTTATGACATGTGCAAATGCGGGAATCCACGAGTTTAAGCCTTGTAAACAAGTGGAAATTTGACTCTTTGCCGGACGAGTACGAACAAATGGAGTCACAGGTTTAGGTGGGTTACTTTTCTGAGTAGCAAGTTCTTCAGCAGGTAACCAATAAACCTGTTCTCAGGACAGTTCCTTCTGAGGAACAAAGTGACTATACAAGGCATTGAGCTCAGCATAGTTTATGGGTTTAATTGTCCCTAGTCTTTCAGACATCTTAGTTCTACTGACTTCAGCATGAACTAATGAGTCTTCACTGTCATGCACTTTAACAGAGGTATGGGTGGGGTTTAAAAGTGCATGGCCATCATACAAGGTAGGTTGAGACAACTTAGTCTTGTTGAGGTTCCACAATTGCTACTAAACTAGAGCTGTTTTGTGAAAGTCATGTGTGTTATGTTTAGGTCGTTGTTGTTAACATTGGAATAGTTTTTGTTGTGGTTTGAAATCTTTGCAAAATTTCTGTTGCAACTTTATTAGCCCTCTATAAAACAACTATTTCTTCAAGGGTACTTGTCCTCAGACCTTTTTTTTTGAAACAACCTCTTTACTTTTCATTTTCAAAGATAAATTTGACTCACGTTTTGAGAAGTTTTGACTTAGCAACACATTTTCTTCTTCAGCTCATCATTCATTGTTACTTGATAATGGCCTGGTCAAATCATTTTGACTTTATTACTTCTAGACAAACCATATCTTGTTTGCATCTTGCAAGCTCAACTCTTAAAGAAGTCTGTAAACCAGGCTTTGTTTTCCTGTTAACCTTAAGGTCCCGCTAATGGGTTCTCAAGTCATCAAGAATGAATCATGGATATCTCACCGGTGGCGCAAGAAGATACCTCAGTTGGAACATCCTTGAACTTCTGCTGTCAAGTTGTAACTAGATGATAACGTATCATATTGTCATCATTCCCGACTCAACATCGGATCTAGGTGTCTTTCTGGGCATCTCTTGTGTTCAACAGATGATTTACATATCAAAGATTTGATTAGCATCAGTGTTACTCTCATTGACTTGACTAGGGTTGCACCATTGGTTTCCACTTGTGAGACACGTTACCATAAAAGCTGCTGCTAATAGCATGAGGTCTTCATCTACGTCATAGAATCGACTCGTCCTCATGGCTTACTTCGAACATGTTGGTAGTCGTAATAGCCAGTGGCTGATCATAAGGAGCTGTACATTTTACATCAGCAATGAATGCTTCGGCTTCAGCATCTAAAACTGTTCCTTTCTCCTTAGCTTCCATTAACAACATCTTGTCCTTGAAGTACTGAGAGTCTTTTACTCTCTTTTTCTCCTTACACTGCCTAGATACATGCCCTTCTCCACGGCAGTTGTAGCATATCACCTTCTTCCCTACGTTGTCCGTCATCTGCCCGTAGTTCTGTGTTCCTCGATTACCCGTATTACCAACATTACCCGGAGCTCTTCTCTGAACGGTTTCAGTAATAATCTGCCCGTCATGCACCATAGCATGACTCCTTAAGTTGGACGATGTCCTGACTGGTTGTTGGTTAGAGGAAACTGCGTTGGAAACCACTCAACAAGTTACGCTTTGGTTCAAGTGTGGGTTGCCAACATAGCATCATTGCTTGATTGAGGGACTTGTTGTGGGGTGGAGGAAGTTAGTGGTCCATATTGTGCTGGTGGTGGATTAGTGGTTTGAGTAGGCGTATGGTGGTGTGTTGTTTTGAAGCTAGGTAATGCCAAGGAATCAACCAGGCAGGTAAGACTGCTCCTGTCTTTTCTTGAGTGTCTCATACATTGTGGTTCATATGATTTAAGTAGGTATAAAGTTTAACATAGGTTGTTCACAGAAATATCCTTGTTGTTCTCACATTGGTCCACTTACTTTCCCAATTACGAGGAAGTTTTTTGACACACTATGGTTTCATCTGATGAGTGAGGATGTCAAGCTGAGTAATCTTCATATCATTGATCAGCTTGTGGAAACGAACAAAGTAGTCATGAATTGACTCATTTCCTATTGCACGAAATCGTTCGTACTCATCAAACAGTTCTTCCTTCTGTTGTTGGAGAGACTTTCCCGAACCTTTCATTAGAAGCTCTACATTGTCCCAAATCTCTTTCCCAGTACGAGTCTGGTTTAGTATGTTGAATACATGTCTTGGGAGCCCTTGACTGAGAATGTTGGTTGCTTGAATATCAGCTAGTTCTTTATTGTTCTCAATCTCAGTAAACTCTTCATCCCGCTTGTCTCTCGTTACTTGTACTGCAGCATCACCTTGACCTTCTGTCACAGTGATTTGGGGATGCGGAGTAGGTCCGTTTTGGATTGATCTCCAAATTAACTTTCCAAGAGGTTTACCATGAATGTATCTCTCGATACGAATCTTCCATGCGAGGAAAAGCAAGTGAACAAAGAGTGAACTCTTTCGGTTCACAAGTATTTCACTCGTTCGGTTGTAGAAGAATATAGCTCGATCGGTCCTCAAAGGTTTTGGCTCGTTCGGTTATCACTAAATGTTACTCCTTCGATCCCAACTAGTTGTCACTCGTTCGGTTCAAGAAGGATCAAGCTCGATCGGTTCTCAAAGGATGTACTCGTTCGGTTGATGAAGGTTTCACTAGTTCGGCTCGAGAATGCTTTAACTCGTTCGGTTGACACAGGAACGAATCCAAACACCCTTTTTCTTGCAAAATCACCACGAGTAACCTGTACCACTTCAATAAATCGCGGAAAGAGATGTTATTAGTATAATACGAACTTGTATATCACGATCCAACCCACAAAACTCGATCAATACTCTCTTTTTTCTTTATAATTTTCGAACCAAAAAGAGAAGAAAAAAAATCACCAAGTCTTTGATTGCTAACGAGATGGTTTTTATGATATTAGATTAACCATAAACCATCTATGAATCAAGAATGAAAACAAACAAACCAAAAAAAAATTCGAATCCCCTTTTTTTTGTTTATAGCCGAATACCCAAAAAAATAAAAACACAAAACCAAATCAAATCATCAATCTTGAAGGCTCTTGATACCAATTGTAGGTTCCATGATCATTCAATCATAATCTTTAACAATGATATGTAGAATCAAGAGATTAAATTAAACAAGGATTGATTGAAAAATTGAAAGATGTTTTTGGTGGCTAGATACAAAAATAAAACCCTAATGAATATTGACTAGCTAACCTAAAGATGAGAAAAACATAGAGTATTTATACTCTAAAGGGGATCGGCCTAGGAGGCCTTTGTGGGCTTTATCTGGGCTTTTTGCATCTTGGCCCGTTTACATCATTAAACATTACAATTAATTAACTAACTAACGAGCTATGAAACGCCAATTTTCTTCAAGACCGAGCTTCACTTGTTAGACTATGAAATTGTGCTTCTAACACTTAACGCCTAGCCTTATTATAACATTCACATTGTAAACCAACGTACGAACCAAAACCAAGGCACGTCTAGCCTTGGCAAGCTAGACGAGGGCCTCAGCTTTGCACGATGTGTACACGACCACGTGGTACAAACCATGCATGGTCTTTGTATCCATGCGCATGCTAACCCTAACATCATGCCGTGCATGAGATATCGATGTTAGGTTATACGTTCCTTGCACAACATTAGTATGCGTCGGCCATGACAAAAACCTAGGCTTAGCCGACTAGCATGCGATGAACCACAGTGAGCTTTGGCTCACCTGTTGGGACGTCGTAGCCCTAAAGAAACCGCGCATGGGTGTGCTCGTTGGGTTGTAATGAGACCTTGTAATACTCAACATTTCTTAGCATCTCGAAAACCATTAAAATACATGCATACACCACGAAAAGGATGCAACTACAGCAGCCGCTGTTGGGTCTAATCAAAATGCACAGTCATCCTTGTGTCTTAACATTTAAAGACCTCTTAATCAAGCATTTGAGTCGGGATCATGCGGGTTTAAATGGAAGAACTAATTACACATGCTTGCGTATATAATGTGGGAAGAAGGAAAACAAGTAGCAAATAATTAAGGGTGCGTTGGGTGCAAGAAGAAGACACCACAACAGTAGCTATCAACCCACTGTTAGGCTCGACCGAATCAAAAAAAGGAAAAGAAAGGGTGGCCATGTGGGGTTATATTATATAGAAATAATAATTGTGATATTTAACTTGTAAATCTTTGACGTAAAGAAGTATGGAAACATGCATGTTTTCGAGTCCTTGGTTCGTCCCTTGTCGAGACTCAAACGAAATGGGTAAACTCTCACGTGTAATGGATTATGTAGACAAGTATACTGATCAAAGAATATATAAAAAGATAAAATATATATAAGAAAATATTGTCAAGAGTTGTTTAAAATGAAGGAATGAGGTTGGTATTTATAGGAAACCTTTTAAAATTCAAATCTGTCCCAGGGGAACCAAACGTGCGACTCATGGATCCCTCATCTCCTGGATCCGTCTAGTGCTTTTGGTGGATCCGTGGGTGTGTAGCATGGGACAATATTTGTCATTTTGTGATTAACCGCCGAATCTATACAAAATATTGTTTTGTACTTATTAAAACTAGTTTAATGATTCTTTTAGAGAGAATTATATTTTGCTTATCAACCAATAAGGACAATATTTTCTAGATTTGGATAAGATTTGAAATAGATTTGTTTCACTTATGTTAATCTTATGGTTGTCTTACATGCATTAATGATAACTCGCTTTTAATTAATTCGTGTGTTAGCTTAGTATCATTTTGATTAGAAAAGATTTTATTGCCAAGATTGATAATATTTTCTTGAATCATCTAACAATGTTTAATTAATCGTCATATTCATGCCTTAAGTCTGCAATTTAGGCAGATTCAAAAGGTTTATAAAAGAAATCGTTTGAGAAACTATTGTGTGTTCTTCTTAAGTACTGCCAACTAGATTCCGCATAGTTGACAGTATATCAGTGTTTCAATAAGGAATAACGATCCTACAATAAATATCGTTTTTGCGCGAATATTTGTATTAACAATCTCCCCCTTTTTGATGATGACAAAATATAAACTCATGCTTATTTAAAAGTTACTAAATAAGTATTTAGTGTATGAGTTTACATTTCTTCTCCCCCTTTTTGTCGAAGCAAAAAGTGTTGTAGAGGTCTTCCTTGCATGTCTTGATTTGACGAATGCTAAGTGACTTGGTAACGAATGCAAAGTAAAAAGAAAGACTAAATTGCAAGTGCTCCCCCTTGGTGTATACTCCCCCTTGCTTGGGGCACCAAGGAATCGAGCTATGGATGCGTTGCTACAAAACAAAGTTAGTAGACAAGCAAATATATATATGACAATCACAAATGCACACATATACATTTTATGCAATAAACATCCATCATCAACACAACAAAAGAAAATAATGTTAAATCCATTATAAGGGATAAAACATAAAATTTGGCATTAAAGCCATTACATGATAAGCTTAAACTAGAAAATTAAAGAAAACAATTAAAAATCCTAAATCTTGGGATAGAAAACATTTTCCCATATAATCCGAGGGGTGAGGTGAAATGGTTATGCGGCTAATGCGGAAAGTAAGGTGGGTGTGATGAAGAGCCGAGGTGGTGTCGAATGTATGAGAACATGTAGTTGACACGGTTTCGGAGCATTTGGATTTCATGCCTTGTGGTGCTACAACATTGACAAAACATGTTGTGGAGGTGAGGCATGTCGTTTGGATGAACAAAATCCAATCTAAAAATGTTTAGAGGGATTAGAAAAATCGTGATTCAGATTTTGGTAGTGGGATGTTGAAGGTTTTTAGAGTGGCAGTGCATTGTTGTGGAGGAGAGGTGTGTTGTTGTTAATGCTAACAAACAAAGGTTGATTTGATGGCAATGGTTCAAATCCGGGTGGTGGATTTGGAAAACCGGGAGGTGGTCGAGAGACACATAGTGGTAGAGATGGATTAGAGGTGCCCGGTGGCCAATTATCCATGGTTTGAACATAGGGATCATTTGGTGACACATGAAGTGGAGGAAGTTCTTGAGGTTCTAGTTTTATCAGAATGGCAAAACAAAGTTTAGATGGTGGTGCAACATGGGTTGGTGTCGGAGACTCACTTGGTGATGATGAAGAGGTGTAGTGTGTGCTTTTGCTAGAGATGGAGCTTGAGGTGGTGAAAGGGATTTCTTTCTAAGATGTGGTGAAGGAGTTCTCTCATTTGGTTGTTCTTCACTTGAGGATGTGAGATTGACATAGTTTGGATACTTGACACTCATTCTTGCGGTTTTTCTTTTGAAGTTTGGTGAATTTGTTTTGTGAAAAACTAGTCAGGTTTATGAAACTAGCAAAGGATTGTTATGATAATGTGAAGAAAATGTGATAAAAATGGTGTTTAAGGGTGATGATTATAAGAAGAAATGGGGATTTGAATTGCATAATTGGTTCTGGATTATATGGAAACATGTTATATTAAGGTTCAGATCCAACATTGTATCATATAGCTTGGTTATAAGATAATGTAGGAAAATTAATAATCAAGAAATTCATATTTTGGCTGGATGGACCTGGGGGGTGTTACTCCCGGATCCACCAAAATAACACACGAATCTACCATATGGTGGATCCGTGGGTCGTAAACTTCAACAAAAATGACCAAAATATCATTTTTCACCCAAAACTCAAAATAAATTATCATGCAAGCATCATTGTCTTCTACCAAATGTCATAAAACATACGATAACACTATCCATAACCCACAATAACATCTAGTGGGTACTAAGTTTCAACATACATTAAAGTTTTCAATTCATCAAGATCTTAACAAGATGGCTAATTTTCAACATACAAAAGAGCTCATATAGGCATAAGGCCAGCATAATCATTTTTGCATCTTCTCTAGGTATTTGGTGTGGTGCCAACTATCGGTTCAAGCATTTTAAAACATTCCTCTCTTCTTTGTTGTGTTGGTTAGATCTCACTGTCAAATTAGTCATATAGAAAGTGAGAAATGATGGTGCTTCATTGTCATGGATTGATGAAGATGAAGAGGAGATGACCGAGGGAGAGACAATTTTCTTTCCCTTTTATGTGCTAGGATTTCTTAAAATGTCTAGAGGGTCCATGACATGTTCATGAAATGTGAACCTAGCAATTGGGACAATGACTTGAGGATTTGTGGCAAGGATATAATTGTAAAGACGGGTTAAAAGCATGGAAAAAGGCATGGGACCTTTGCGTTTCTTTATGACTTCCTCCATTCGATAAATAATCATCGAAGTGAAGTTAAACTTTCTTCTAATGGTTAGGTAGTAAAGCATGTATGCAGTGCATGCTTTCACCTTGTTTCTTTTGTCAATAAAGCAAAAGAAATTTTCCTTAAAGAAAAGTTCTCATCCTTTCTAATCAGGACGAATGTCATCAATGTAGAGCTTGTTAGGGTCTCTTAGAAGTTGAGCTTGAGTAGTTCTAGGAGTAGTGATTGCCTTTTTGACGATGTCATGTTTGGTGGACAAGAGTAATTACTTGGGGATGATAATCAGAGTGTTACAGTGGACATTCGGATGTCGTATTTGTTTCTAAGGTGTGAGGTGTTTTTAAGGATTTGAGATTGATGAATGGATGTTAGCGTGAAGGTGGAATTGACTAAGCTTGAACTAAATATTAACAGGGATTGTCTTCATCATTCTTTTAACTACAAGACTATGATAACCATTCAACTACAAATCTAGGAATATGGGTTTATTGAGGGTGAGAAAAAGGACTCGAGACCTATAGCTTGAAAGAAAGGGAGCATGTTGTTTTCGGCAATAAAAGATGGAGTAATGATTCTTCCTTCATGAAAAAGACGCTTTTCAAGAATGCGGTAAGACTCTCTAAGTTCTTCATCTATTTGTTTAGTACGATGAACTCTAGGTAGATACTCTTTAGTACGTTTGTAGTCCATTTATGTTGTGATTTCACCTATAAATAAATGACAATGACTCAATAAGCGAAAAATAAAAATATAATATGAGCTCTAAGTGAATGTTCATATCGACTTGATGTGGGTGTGCTATTTGCTTGACTCGAATAAAAGAAAATTAGTATTAATAATAAGCAAACCTTGATGCACAACCTATGTTTGATATTTCTCAAGATGAATGAAATGAAAAATACTTATGAATTAAGCATCTCGTAAATACATTGATGAGACCAAAAAAAATGTTTTTGCGTTGTATTAACAATGTAGTTAAACAACCCTTGTTTTGAAAAGATCCTAGAAGTGAAAATCATAACTTAGGTTTTTGTCAAAAATTGATTATTGGCGAATCGCTTCAATCTTGCTTTTTGAGTATTATAGTAGTTATACATTGTTATATCACAGTTCTAATTACATGAAAATAACTAACTAAAATATTGAAAAAACTTTTAATTATATGATGTTGATTCAAAACGGAAACCCTAGATTTGAATTAAAAAGAATAAGATGAATCACTTACAATAGTTGTTATAGATTGATTATTTTGTTGTTTTGATCCTTGTAGATTGTTTTGCTCCAATTGCCGACTAGAGTTATGTTTGTTTGAGGGTTTTGGTGTTTGAGTTCGTGAGAGTGTTTGTTTAATACTTGTTGTGGTCCTAATTTGTTTAAAATTAGTTATTTACCCGTGATATGTGACACATAGATCCACCTAAATAACGCACGGATCTCCTTATGGTGGATCCATGGTCCGCAAGTCTCCAAAAATACGGATAGAGTTGATTTTTTAGCAAATTGAGATTCGGTGTTGTGTTTTTGGCAATTGGAATGTGTTATACATACTATTAGGGGTATGTGATATAATTTTCGGAGTCGACGTCTAAGTTTTGAGTGAGCCGTGCAACTTGTCGTGAATTTCCCGATGGAATTTCAACGTAGTCGATCCTACTAGGAGTTGTGTTTATCCTTTTAGCGTAAGTGTTGATCATTACTAATTAGACACAATCATTATGAACATTTAGACTCAAACAAACGCATCATCAACACAAGTGTGAGTTGGAATTCGATGGATTGGTTTTTTGTTGCTTTTTGTCTTTTTCAATCGATTTACAGTATTTTTTCATGTATTGACTATACATGTAGATTTTGAAGATATCTATGGTCATTTTATTGATATTTTCATTATCTAGTAAAATTATAATCTTGATTATGTTCATGATCGGAAGTTAATAATTGGAATCTTGTACTGAGAATTATAAATCTTTTGATTAATGTATATTTATTCAATTAGAGTTTCCGCTTTCGATTATTTTTTGGGCTGTTGAAGGTTCACTATACCATTGGACAAGTTCTTCATTTTATATCCTAATCTTAAATAATTAAATACTTCACGTTTTAAAGGCTTAGTAAATATATCGGCTATATTATCTTTGGATGCAACTTTCTCGATAGAGATATTGCCCTTTTGGACGTTATCGCGTAGAAAGTGGTGACGGATTTCTATATGTTTAGTTCTAGTGGTTGCTACGGGGGTTGTTACTTAAGTCGATAGAATCCTTTATTGTCGCACATAATTGGAACGTTGTTGAGGCGTTATGTCGTAGTTGTCGATGAGAGCTTGTTTCATCATTAGGCTTGTTGACATGCCTTTCGGCGGAGGTCATTTTCGGTTAGGTCGTGGAGATAGCAAGGGCGTTTGTTTCTTAGCAAACAAGATAGTAAACAACATACTATGAACGTATAATCGCTATTAGTTGCTTGCGATTAACGTTAATCGCCGTGTGGTCGTGTTGGCATAAACTACAGTTTCTATTCCGGTTTCTTTCGGATACCATAATCCTAAGTGAATAGTTCCTCTAATATACCGTACTAAATATACGGCTTATCGGCTTTAATGGGTAATTCTTAGGAAATTTCTTAGAAACGTGCAAATAAGCAAACATAAACATAATATCAGGCCTAACTTGCAGTGTAAAATAGAGTCAATCTACAAATCATACCTCGATATTTAGAGCTATCCACAGAGTCGGCTTCAATCATCCTTAGTGGAGCTTGATATACGTTGACATTCAGCGTCTTGATTGGTTTGTGAATCTTTAACCCGAATTCTTTTACATCTCCTGGTCGTACTTGGATTGATTGAAAAATATTTCCGTCTTCTATTTGTTTATGATTTTGAAGCCCAAGAAGAAGTTTAACTCGCCTATACTCATCTCAAATTTGTCGTGCATGATTTTCGCAAAATCACCCACAGTTTTGACTCGTTGGATCCAAATATAATATCGATCGACATATATTTGAACAATGATAAGATGTGATTTTGATTTCTTTGTAAAAAGTGTGTTATCGACCATTCCCATGAATACTCGTGTTTTATCAAATGCTTTTAGTTATTCATACCAAGCTTTGAGCTTGCTTTAGGTCCATATCAAAAGACTTTTTAAGTTTATTAAAGTTTCGTAGTTTGGTTTTGAAAATCATTAGGAACCCGGAGGTTGATCAGCATAAACCTCTTCGTTTATATAAACCATTTAGAAAATGCATTTAGCATCCATTTGCTTCAATTTTAAATTCATTTGCACTAGCAATAGCAAGAAGTAATTCTAATTGACTTCAAGCCTAGACCAGAAACTATGTTTCATCGTAATCTTTACCTTCTTGTTGATTATATCCTGTGTGTACTATTTAGCCTCTGGCCTATGTTTTAGTTACTATACAATTTTCATCTAATTTGTTTTTAAAGACCCATTTTGTTCCCATGATAGATTGACTTATAGGTAAAGGGACTAATTCCCAAACGTCATTAGCTATAAATTGATTTAGTTCTTCCTTGCATGCTACAACCACAACTTTAATCTTTTAATGCTTTCATTAACATTTTTTGGGGGTATATTGCTAGGATTATAAAACGAAGAGATAATTACTATGATTTTGGACTTGAGATCTTAAGGTTCTTTGATTAAGATTTCCTATGACTTGATCAAGTGGGCATGATTTTTGGTGACTCCTTAATGATAACATTTAGTATCAACTTCTATCGATATCTTCTTCATTATTAGTATTTATATTTTGGTATTCTTTCTAATGGCTTCTTCTTCACCAACATCATCATCAACCCAATGGTGATAATTTGGTAGGAGGAGGACTTTCATCGAATGTCACGTTGAGTGATTCTTCGACTTTCATTGTATGTTTATTTAATACTACATAAGCTTTACTATTTTGAGAATATCCTAGAAAAACACCTTCGTATGACTTTGGGTCAAACTTGGTTAGATAGTCTTTAGTATTCAAGCTGATGAACTTGCTTCCTTTCCAAATTACTTTAAAAACATTCTAAAGAAGGTTTCTACCTCTAATAATATTTCATAAGGGAGTTTTTTTAATAGTAATTGGTCGAATTAATATTCTATTTAATATATAAGTTGAGTAATCAAGACATTACACCAAAAATTTTGTTGAATGGATGTTCACTTTGCATGGTCCCTAGACATCTCTTGTAAGGTTCTTATTCTTTCTTTCTATACCCATTTATTATGGGTACGTGGAGCGAGTAGATATGAGTAATGCCTTGTTGCATCACAAATAAGCTCCCGTATTGTATTTCGTATCAAATTTCGAACATGATCCGTTTAATGGCTATTATAGAACTACCTAGTTGGTTTTGAATTTTCCTACTTTATATTTCAAATTTCTCAAAACCTTCATTTTTTGTCTTTAGAAATCTAGTCCATGTATACCTATAATAATCATCTACTACAACTAAGGTGTATAAATTACCTTCATAGCTTTTAATTGCCGATGGACCAAATAAGTCCATATGTAATAATTCTAAACATATTTTAGTGGAAACCATATTTTTAGCTTTATGACTTGCATGAGCTTGCTTCCACAATTTTTAATAGCATCTCCAAAAATGTTTATCATATTTTAGCTTAGGTAAGTTTCTAACTAATTCTTTAGATGGCAATGATTGAATTAAACGCATATTTGCGTGACCAAGTCTTCTATGCCATAAGGTAGAGTTATCCACTACTGTGGCGAGACATAATTTGTCTTGAGACTTATTTCCTAATTTTATTACGTATAAACCATTTTTCCTAATCTCGTTTCCTATAATTTTACCATCTTCAATTATTCAATACATCGTTTCTGTGAATAAGACTATGCACTTATTGTTACAAATTTGATCGACACTAAGTAAATTAAATGCTAAGTTATCTACGTGCTCTATGTTAGATATTGTACCTTTGCCTATGATCTTTCCTTTTAAGTTACTTCTAAAAACAACATTACCTCCGTCGTATGCTTTGTAGGTAGAGAATAAACTCTTGTTAGGGTAAATTGGTTTGGAGGCATCCACTATCTTTGATCAAACTCATCCGGTTCCAAGCATGTTCTCAAGCATACCTATTTCAA